>JAHLSL010000046.1:11912512-12115334 GCA_025920805.1 Petroica traversi | reverse complement strand
CTGTGCTAATTACTAAGTCAGAAGAAGCTGTTATTGTTTAAAAAGACTTGTAGCTGTACCATATGATGAACTACAAGGGGGATATATCAGGGTAGCAGTCTGTGGGTTTTGTCTCAGAGCAGCATGCTCCTGGGTGTACTGTCTTTTTGGCAGACTGTGGATGCCAGGTATAACAACCATGCATGACACCCAGATGCACAGTTGTGAATGGAACTCAGATCTCCTGTAGTGGTAGGAACTGTGGCTTGTTCCCTGCTGAGACAACCAAACCCACTGCATTAACTTGTGATGTTCATCACTTTATTACAAGTTTTAGTAGCTGATTTTAGACTCGCTGAATGGTTTGTGTAGGAGGGGAACTTCAGTGATCCTCTAGTCAAACCCTGTGCCTGGGGCAGAGACAGATCAAATTTTTCACTAGATCAAATTGTTAAAGATTTGTCCAACTTGACCTTAAACACTTCGAATGCTGGGGCATCCACAACTTTTTCCAGTGTTTCTTCTCCATGTCCAACCTCTTTTTGTTTAAGACTGGTAAAAAGTCTCTCTCTTTCTTGTAAAACCTCTTTATATATGGAATAGCTGCAATGAGGTATCCCCAGGGCCTTCTCTTCTGCAGGCTGAATAATCCAGTTCTCTCAGCCTGACTTCATACGAAGAGGCGCTCCAGACCTCTGACCGTTTTTGTAGCCCTCCTCTGGACCTGCTTCAACATGGCCATGCCTTTCTTGTTCTGAGAACCCCAGAGCTGGATGCATTAGTTGAGGTGGGCTGTCAGCAGAGAGGAGCAGAATCCCCTGCACTGACCTCCTGGCCACGCTGGTTTGGGTGCAGCCCAGGATGCTCTTGGCCTTCTGGGCTGTGAGCACACACAGGGCTACTCTCAATCCCTCCATTGACCAGTCTGGGCTGACACTGGTGATTCCCTAGGTGCAGGACATTGCTCTTGGCCTTGCTGAACTTTACACACAGGCCCACTTCTAGGACCTGCCAAGGTCCCTCTGGACAATACCTTTCCCTCAAGTGTATCAACCACACTACCATAAACATGATTATGCTATTAGCATAAATTATTGCCGCAATTATTTAGCTTAAAATACTTCAGTTACAGTTTGGTTTTTTAGAAATCCTCCTGGGATTTTTGACTGGAAAATAGGGAAAGCTTCCAAGGTCATAGGATCTGTGCAACTGATTCAATCATTTGGGCATTCTGCAGATATTAGGGGCCAGCACTACACCGATCATGCTTTGAAGCCAATTTAAAAGCTGCTAGTTTGTTGGAGTAACATTCTGAAGATCATTATAAAGTCAAGCTCTTCAGAGATCTTGGACGGAAGGAAGACTGAGCCCAGAGACTCTCTGAGTAGATGATGGTCATGAATGTAAATGCAACAGAATTCTATGTAAGTGCATCATACTACAGGTTAAAAAGCTAATGTAGGAAAAACTGGTGGCAAACATGACAGACCTCTTCAGGGAAAAAACCTCAGAAGTCATAGGAAAGACCAGCCCATTCAATCAGCCCAATCAATTACTGAAACTCCTTTTTCAGACAAACATGAGGTACCCCATATCCTATTTCCTCCAAAATAAAAGTCCGTATTTTAGGACTCATCTTGAAATGACCTCTATGGAGAGAAGACTAGAAGTAGGTAGGTAACTTAAGATTCCTGATGCAACTAATTTCTTAAGGGTTCACAGTGAAAAACAAGTCTGAGAGAATGTACTAAGATTTTACACTGACCTTAATAACAAGCAGAGATATGCGCTATTTAGATAAGAAAAAAATACTTGGAAGAATTCAGGATGCATTCACACCCCAATGTTTTTAAATTATGCCAATCAAATTTACTTAAAATTGATAACTCATCAACAAATAACATATAGTGCAGTTAATATATATATATATATATATATATATATATAGGTATATAGGTATATTTGTATATATACATGGTAGAGCTGTAATATGTGTAAAAAGTAATTATTTGGTAAATAAAATTCACCTAAACTGTCTGGCCTTCTCTGACTACACTGTTACTTTGACCAAAGATTTTATGTTAGTGACCACACTTGCCTTAGTACTAGCATAAAAGTATTCTTTCTTAGAAATATCCTTTTCCTTCTTCATATTCTGCTCTCATTTGCTGTTTATTACTGTATACCACCCACCGTACCCTGTGAACTGTAGATCAGAAAATCTGGAACAATATAGACCACACAGGTTATCAAAAGACAAATATTTTGGTTTACTGACCAGGATATGTATGTAATTGTCTTTTTTTTAACTAGGTTTTTTTTTTTAACTGTTGCTTACACTTTGTGAAGCTATTAGCATAATAGTTCAGGTTACCATACCTGGAAGGAGCTGCAGGTGGCACACGGATCCCTCTTCCTCGGATGCCCCGGCCACGAGATGAATCCTCAGAACCGTTCAGATACGAAAGTTCTCTCAGCTGCTCCTGGCGAATTTCATCATTATAATCCTGAAATGCGAAAGGTGAAACTTTCTAAAACTTTGTATTTTGGCTGAGCTGGCAACCCACCCAAACCAGAAACTCCGTGGATGGTATCTGGGTGAATTGTTCTGCATTATCACTGGTATGCTGAAAAATTGTACAAGTGGAAGTGGACAACTACCTATAATACATGGACAGAAAAATGTATATGAATGGGTAGTGAAGGTGCTCATAAAGAGCATGAATATGCTAAAAAACCCACAAAAGGCACAGAAGGCATAAACAGAGAAATGTATCTGTATGCAAAAGGCAAATGGACTTTCACATACAAAAGGCACCAATTTCAAGTGACTTTTAGTTAGACAAAAAAATTGTTTTATAAATATTTTTTATTGTTTGGCAAACTTCCCTGGCTATCTTTATCGACTTAAAACACAAATTCTACTTTATATTGCACATTATAATGACCAGATGATTTAATTTAATCAGCACCACTGAATGTAGCCTTCAGTTATTCTGCATACCCTGAAAAGAGCTCTCTCTTTACGAGTCAAGTAACAAAGCCATGTTTACAATAAAAAAGTTATTAAATGAAATAAATTAGGCCCATTCCAAGTCAGCAGGGTATAAACTTTAGCACTGAAATTTCTGTTGGCTCAGTAAACAGAACACCAGAAGAACCTCCTTTTCTTACTGATACAAAATAGAATCACATACTCATAAAATGGTCTGGTTTGGAAGGTATTTCAAAGATCTAATTCCAAGCCCCCTGACTTGGACGCTGTGTTGACTTCCTCTTCATTGGAATGCATAACTGGGAGAAGTGATCCTCGAATATTAAGTTGGTCTTTTGGGCCCCACTTCCTTCCAGAGCTCTATCCCACTGCACTCCACCAAGCAGTTCCCTGAAGAGACCAAAGTCTGCTCTCCTCAAGTGCAGGGCAGATCTTGCTGGGCACTCTCCTCCCTGCCCTAGGGCTCCTGAATTCCACCATTCCATGGTCACTGCAGCCCAGGCTATTGTTAAGCTTCACCTTCCCCTCCAGCCCCTGCCTGTTGGTGAGAACAAAGCCCAGCACAGGGCATCTCCCCACTGGGTTCTCCAGCACAGGGAGAAGGAAGTTGTCCTCAGTGTATACCAGGAAGACATTTTCCCTGCTGTGTTGTCCCTCCAACAGATGTTGTGGATGTTGAAGTCCACGAGGACCAAGGCTTGTGTGCGTGAAGCTGCTCTTTTCTGTCAATAGAGTGTATAATGCACTATAATACATAATAATGGACACTTTATACTTCTTGTTTTTCCAAATTCCTTTGTCAGAAATTCCTTTTTTTTTTTTTTGCTTCCTTCCATTTTATCCAGTTTTTACGGGCTGATCACTGTACTAAAAGTCCACTGCAGCAGCCATCTCACTGACAGCACAGCCGTGTGACAGCTAATTATTGTTTCAAAACAGAAAGGATTATTGAATTTCAGCTCTTCTGTCCTTCCATCCTTCCACAGGCAGCTGCCATTGACTGTCCTGCAGGGACCTGAAAATGTATTACAAGTGACACCTCTTTTAGTCAAGTTAAAGACAGGTGAACAGTGGGCTGGAACTGAGGCCTTGCTTGTTCCTTCTCCTTCCTAAAGGAGGTCCAGGAAATTTTTTTAAAGATACGACCCTGATCCTGCTGTGTTCTAAGAGTGTAGGCCTGGTCATATTTTTTTTTTTCTAAATTTCTAGAGAGTGTAGCTGGAGAAAAAAATCTATTAATGAAATTCAGAAAATAACCCTATTTATACAATATAGTGTGTGATAATTGCAGCACAACCATAATTAAAAATAAAATGATCTATTTTATTAGCAAATCCCTAATTTGCTAATAAAATCCGTAATAAAATAGATAATGGCTTTCATTTCATACCATCCCCAAATCTTTTTGTGCATTTTTCTATCCTTCTAACACTAATGGTTATAAGCCAAAGCCATCTTCTAAATCAATGTGCTCTGTAAAATACAGAGGGAAAAACAGAATCAATGAGATCACATTTACAGCAATTGTTGGAACAGGTATCATCTACTGTGCCCTCTTAATATAATCTGTTATCCATTCTGGCTTTACAAGGATTAGGACTTCAAACTTGCTGACTGAGTTTACCCTCCAGATTCCACACTAGTGCTGAGACTGAACTTCATTAATAATGCAGGTACATTTTGTAAGAGGAAAATGTAGGGGAAAAAAAAAAAAAGAAAGAAAAGACCTGCAAGGGACGGAAATTGGAATTTCTGTGTTGCTGCTTTAACCTCTCACTTTTGGAATATTGCTGTATAAATGAATTCTACTAGAAGTTGCCCCAAAGAAACTATTACTCCCTCCGGTAAAAACATTTAAAATCTTAGTATTGACAAACAGAAAATCCAAATCACATTTGTAACATACAAAAAGATCTGCAAAACTTTACTGTTCTGTTATGCAATGCCCTTAGTTTTAGTGTGCAGGTTACTTGCTGCACATTCAGTTAAGAAACAATGTATTTTGAAATGACAAGGTAAAGACAGCAAAGAACACCCACAAGGAAGATGCTGGGACAGGTCTCTTGAAAGAGAAAGATTTCATCAAAAAATATCACTCTTTAGATAATTTATCTTATGGGCTCCTTAAAAAGCATAGTAAGGATCAGAATTTCTAAAACTGAAATCTGATATTTTCAGCCGAAATGCTCATTTTGCCTCTTCCATTAAACAGAAATATAACAATCTTTCAGAGCTGCTACAAGTATTGCTAGAGTCAGGGTATCTATCCTGATGAATATTTAATTGTGTCTGAGTTCAGAGCCTAGCACATGAGCAAAATTATGCTGCTGATATTTCCTATATATCTAGAAAGAGGACATGATGTTTCAAGACATATCTATACTGAATAAAGTACAAGGAATTAGCCATACACCACAGTAGCAACACTACTATAGTAGCTAATACTATATTTTGTTTCAGAAAAAAACCTCATTTTTATGTTAAAATAAGCTCATGAAAAATGTCCTGTACTTCATAGTTTTTCTTATTGCTTTCTAATAGTCTTATAGCTATTCTTACAATTTATAATCAATATTAACCTATATGTTTTGCTCTTGTTTATATCCTTAAAGACATTACTACCTATAAAGAAGCTTTTAAGTTTACCTCTGATAAGGAGGGTGCAATTCACTTCTATCATGGTGGTCAGTTTACTGTGAGCTAACTACCCATGCCCATGACTATTCACTTAAACATACATCTTGACTTTAGAAATACAAAGGATTTTCAACATCAACAGTTGTAGCACCCAGGGCCACCATAAATTGCCACGTTTATGCACATGCCTGAAAAACCAAGTTACATGTTAAGATAAAACATCAGCGTGTTTATCCCAAATTACCACAATTATGTTTATTAATGAAGGTTTGGTGTGATTAATTAGGCTGGATGCCTTGACTGTTGTAGGAACAAAGGAAACCCATGTGCAGGTTTTCCAAAGGAAATCAGAGTCTGGCTGGTGGCTGCTCACCCACAGGCCCTTCAGGCAGCACTGACAGGAGCTGCAGCAAAGAGGGGAAAGCACAGAAGCTTCTAAAGAACTCAATAAACCATTTTGGTGAAATAAAAGCAAAGTATGATTCAAGTTGCCAAACCTGATCTGAATTAACAAAAACATGTAGTGACAAGGGAAGAGAGTTAATAAAGAAATCAAACGGTAAGGCATAGAAAGACCAAAAGGATTTGGGGAATATATTTCTATCATTACCATAACAAAGGCTCATAGAAGTCAAGGATAAATCAATTCCTTAAGGACTGTGATCTTCTGTCCTGATGTACTCTGCCCGTTTAAGTTCTATTATAATTCTATTAATAAATACCATTACTCTTATCTGTGACAGCTGAATTTCATTCTTGCCAGATAGTTATGGGAAGAGTAATTTAGGTTAAATTCAAACTACCTTAGGAATGCAGAGTTATACATGTCAAATCTGAAATGATAATCACAATATTTCACACTGACACTTCTGAAGCATGAATAGGGCACACTCTTTCACTCCCATGCATGCAATACCCTCTGAAGCTCTGTGTTGCCAGCACAGAGCACCACATGCCCAGACATATGTTTGCCCATCCTGCCACACTCTCTTCCTGTGCACAGGCAGCAGAAAGGGAGCAGGAGATGGATTTGGACTGCTACAGCATTTCTGTATCCTGCTTAGCTCTTCACATCAGTAAAAGAGTTCCAGGGCTCTGTATATTTGCACAGATTCACTGAAGCTAGACAATCTCCCCTAAATTCTGTTGGTGCTGCCTTGGGGCTATTTTCAGGCAGCTTAAATTCCAATTAGGCTAAAATATCCATTGAGTACACGCTTCAGAAAACTCACAGCCAGAAAATGGAACACAGAAGACACAGTGAATTTTAGGTGCACTAGGTGACGGGAATATAGCCCCTTTGTTTTGTTTGGTTTTAGATACATTCTAATTTTGGACACTAAAAGAGTGTTGTCCACATGCCCCTTTCTGCATATGGGGAAGCACTAAAAAGCACTGTGAAAATAACTTGTGATGAGGAGTTCCTGGAGTCCCTGCTTCTTTGTGTTCTCTGCGGCCTTACAATGGTGAACTGTGCTACATTTCAGCTTCAGAGCATAGTGAGAACCACTTACCCGGACTCCTGGGGTCAGGATCTGCAGTTCAGTACACTGAAGAGGTCAAGAACCATGGGATTCCCACTTTTTAGCAGAGTGCTTTAATATCAGGCTGTTACAAAAAAGAGTAGTACTGGCTGCTCAGCACTCGAAGTACTTGACAAACTAAATCCTGAGTTGACAAGAGATATTTGGCATTTCCTGTTACTTTTTCATAGTTTAAAATCCCATTCTAAGAATCCAGTGCACTTGAATATAGACACATTGAACTTCTCCCTGCACATATTAACAGAATTTATCAGTGTCAGGATAGGAAACTTAGAACAGTTGTGCCAGGTAGGTTGGATAGCCCTCTCCATCACCTACAATTTGGGTGAAACAGTGTCTGAGGTGGGCATGCAAATTAATTGCTACACCTGGGTCAGGGCTACCTCTGGTATCAATCCAGGCTGGGGAAATGAACAGATGGAGAGCAGCCCTGATGGGAAGGACCTGGGGGTGCTGGTGGATGAGAGGCTGGCCTGGCAACGTGCACAAATCCTATGCTGGGCTGCACCAAAAGCAGAGTGGTCAGCAGGGCAAATGAGGGGATTCTGCTCCTCTGCTCCACTCTGGTGAGACCCCACCTGCAGTGCTGCATCCAGCTTGGGGTCCCAGCACAGGAAGGACAGGGACCTGATGGAATGAGTCCGGGGGAGGCCACCAAGATGATCACAGGGCTGGAGCACCTCTGCTATGAGGACCTGCTGAGAGCTGTGATTGTTCAGCCTGGTAAAGAGAAGGCTTTGGAGTGATCTAATTGTGTCATTCCAGTACCTGAGAGGAGCATTTGAGAAAGATGGAGAAACTTCTAAAAAGGGCACAAAGTCACAGGACTACTTTCAAACTGAGAGTAGGTTTAGAGTAGATATTAGGAAAAAATTATTTACTGTGAATGTGGTGAGGCAATGGGATGGGTTGCCCAGAGATCCTGGGGACAACCCACTGCTGGCAGTGTTCAAGGCCAGGTCAGATGGGGCTCTGAACAACCTGGTCTAGTAGGAGGTGGTTGGAACTAGGTGATCTTTAAGGTCCCTTACAACCCAAGCCATTCTATGAGTCTATGAACTGCATCATTAAGCTTCATGCTTTGTCTCTCTAATACTAATCTGAAGTTCACAGCAAAACATGAGATTCATCTGTAGCTGAGCCCATGCCCAACCAAACAATCCCTACGAAGTTCATCAGAACTGTAGGAACTGGCTCTAGCCCACCCTCTGTGGGTGTCTGAAGGGTATGACTTAAGTTCTCAACAATATATGGAAGAGCTCAAACCCCACAGCTGTTTTGATGCTCCCAGATAACACCCAAGCTCTCTGAAGCCATGTTTAATGTATATGCATGGTTTCCTGGTTACCTACAGTCAAAGCCATCTGTTAGGATGGCTCTTTGCCCATTCACAGATTGTTCTGGTTATCACACCAGAGCATAGGTGCCAGGTAATGATGGGTTTAGATGGACAGCCTGCAGTGCACCACAAGTAACAAAGCTTCTGCCAAAATGACTCCAGTGCTGCATTAGCAACACATACCTCTTTGCATTTGCCCATATATATTGGCACTCAAGTATGGCCATTTTGTATGCATGTACTTCTCTGGCAGACCCAAATAAATACATAAAAATAGAAATATAATCCATCTGAGCCCAAGGAAGAAATTACTTTCTCTAAGCCATCAGCAACTTTTCCAGATCCACAGCCACGAACGTTACGCACTTTCACTTGCCCTGTACGCAAAAAGGTGCTGTCTTTACCTGCCTACACTGACTGAAAAACAAACCTTAATTGTGTGGATCACCCTTAGAGATTGAAACACATAAAACAGACCATACATTTCTTTCAGCAGCAGTTTGAATGTGTTGCAGCCAATGAGTTTCAGCTTCTAAATGCCTATAGGCAGTAAGCAAGCAGACATAAGCTAGAGCCACGTACACTTGCCTTTGAGGTTAGTTGACAGCTGGGGGATTTGTCAGCTTGCCACAGAGAGCACTCACCCAAGCGTGGATGTCATTTTTCTCTTTGAGCATGCACAATTAAATCTGCCTGGCATCATCAGCATGGGGCACTGCTCTCTACAAGCAGTGTGGAAGGGAGGGGGCATCTGAAGAGAAGCTGCCAATCCCAGGGTAGAAATTATACATAGGCAAAAAGCTAAGAAACTTCGACCCAGATATTTTAATCATTGACAAAAGAGAGCAAAGTAAGTCTCAGCTAATTGTATAATCAATTTAAATTTTGTTTTCATACTAAAGGGATCTTTCAACAGAAGATTATTGTAGTTTACATGGAAATGCTGTTAACCACACAAAATAATCACACTGAAGATGGGTGCTTGGGTTTTGAAAAACTTACAGAAGTCTGTATTAAATTTCAGCCATTTACCCCAATTTGTTCCACCCATCTTGCTCCCAGGCCCCACACAAATGGATCCTGCGGTCTGTAATTCATTCCAATGACAGCTATGCTGCCACAGAAGTCGGTTTGCTGACAGCTCCCTATCACTGAATTTAATTCCAAGTGAGCTCTGCCTGCCAGAGACTTGAGCTTATTTACAGCTGTCGCTTGAAAGAGACATATAAGGGAATTGGTAATACGAACAGAGGGCACAGAGCAGGCTACAGGAAGGGTGGTGTAGCCGCCTAATCCTAAAGAAATTGTTACAGATTCCCACTGAATGTTTACACTGGCTTCTAGGAAGGAAGGGATGTGATATGGCTGGTCTTCCTACAGGAAGAGCCAGTTGCTTCAAAGGAGGCAGGGAGAGGAGCACGACTGCCACTGTTCTGCAGCTCTTTGCTCAAGCTCTGCTACTAATGAGATCATTACCTGCTCCTGAGGCTGGAGCAACTGTCTGCTATAATTTACATGAAGCCAACACAAGTAACAAGCTATACATAGTACATAGGAACCTTTTTTACTCCAGCTATGCCAGGTGGGACCCAGAATGCCTCCTGCTAACCTGCTGCTGTAGGTTTGCAGCTCCCTAGTCAAGGATAACAGGGATGGCAACAGCAGCCAGCAAAATTCATATGTGTTTAGTGTGCCTGTCTCATCCAGCCTGGCTACAGCCATGCTCCCTCAGTCCCATGTGGCACAGTAAACAAAGCATGCTGCTCGACCTGAGGAAACTACAAAGGGCAACCAAGAATGAGAAATCTGGGCAAGAAATTATCTTACTACAGGTCTGTGGAATGCCCTTTCTTTTATAGCTTCTGAATTTCAGAACTTTAAAAAATCCCATTAGGTGAAATCTGTACAGGTTGATAGCATATAATACATTGGAACTGAACTTGATACATGACACAGGAACTAGTTTTTAAATCAATTTTAGTTGGTTTTTTTTTTTTTTTTTTACTTTACAGGATTATGATAACATGAGCTGTCCTTGAAGTAAGGACTGTCTTAGCAAGCACTAAGTCTATTTTACAGATGCAGAGCAGAAGTTTCTTAATTATTCTGCTAGCATATACTGAAATCTATTAATAACCGTAAGTCAGGAGATAAAGAATATCTTAAATTTCAGTTACCACAGACCCAGCTGTAACATCCTGGGTGCAAAAGCTGGCAGAAGGGTGATTCATTATAGTCAGCACTCATTTGACAGAGGAGCTGTGGGAATGGTAGCATGGACCTGCACGTTTGGTCCTCCATTTTCCTAGAAAATGGATTGCTCCAGACTAACCCAGGTTCTGGTCTAGATTCTGCTGCATGCAGGACCCTTTAGGAACCCTGAATATCTTTTTGATTATCCAATTAAGCCATAGTCTATGTCTATGAAGCTTTTTTGCAGGCTCAGAATAAGCAAGACCACCAGGTCAGTGATGCTCTGACTGGAGCAGCACTATCTCTTCTTCTGATGGCACTGCCATCACTGCCTGGCACAGAACAAACTGGTGGCAAAGCTCAACTGACAGCAAAAGAAAGGATGGAGACAGAAACTCCTTCTGGGAACCTCAGGCTGCCATGAGGGCAGCAGCGGCGCCTCAGCATTTTCCCAGGCAGAGGGTGGGACAGAAAACACAGTATCTCTATTTCTCATGCACTCCTCCCACACAGCAATCTGACCAACCCAAGCTAAACAGTGTAGCACATCCCATCCAGTGCCAAGACTTTTTTGCATAGTAACGGAAAAAAAAGATACACGCTGGGAAGATGGTCTGTAATAGCATCATAAAAATACAAGAGCAATTTTCACTGCTGGAATCCAAGATATTTTCAATCTGCTTGGTTTGAACTGATATAATCTAAATTAGTTTCATTGCTGATAGATTTATGGATAGCCAGTGTAATGGTACAGAGGACAATCACAAGAGAATAAGCAGGTATGCAAGGAGGCCCCTCTCCATACTAAATTCAATAAGCACGAGGAAAAGACAGTAAAAGAATGCTGCTATTGAACCCCAGGGTCCCCTTCTGAACTGTCATAGAAACTAAAAATATTAAAATTATATACATTTAGTTTTCTGAAGTTTATGCCTACCTTTATGTGAGAGAGAGCAGAAACATATTTTTAAACACAGTGAAAGGAAAAGAAACATATCAAAAAAGAAAAGCTGAAATAATGCCAGTGGAAAACCAAAGCAAATGGCAAGATCAAAAATTGGCAACAAATATGCAGATTTAAAACAGCTAATTTAATAATCCCATTAGAAAGGCATGTGCCAGGTGTAAGATGTTTTAAATTTGTTTTTTCAGAATGAGATTTGAGACAAAAGGAAAGATTATTAAGGAAATGACAAGGAGTAGCAAGAGATAGAAAATAATTTACAAAGAAAAGCTTAGACCATGTATCAAGTATAGACATACTCATACTCAAATGTCTCTCTGCTCTCCTTAAAATACATGGTATATGAAAGACTAGGAATGAAGTGTATAAAAATGAGTAAGTAAATAATGCAGCCAGATCTAGGTTAATGTACTGTCAGAGTTTCAAGCTAAACAATTTAATATATAGCATGATAAAAATGTGATCAGTTCTATATTTATTGTTTAAGTTGAATATATATATATATATTTCTTTTTTTTTTTTCTGGGAACAGAGTAGCATCTAATTCCTGCTTATTACTGGCTAGCAAAAAGTCTTTTTGCTTCTTTTTTCATAGCTGCTGTGTCTACCCTATTCCTCCCCAGGTCGCTGCACAAGAAGATAAATACAGCAGCAGATAAATACAAACTCTACAGGTTCATGGGGAAAAGTGAAATAAGTTCCCTGGCTGATGGACCCACTCACTGAAAACAGCTGAACAAAAACAACTGAAAACCAAGCCCAAGTAATAATCCAAGAAGTGGCAGTACAGCAGAGGAAAAGATGTAGGCTGTGGAATGCTGCCAGAAAACTTACAGGTAAAAAAAAATATTTTTATAAACAGCATCCAGAAGCAGAAAAATAGCTTCTAAACAGCTGCATTTATAGCAAGATATTCCATTTAGAATATGAGGATGTGTATTTCATCCCAGCTTCTGCATTAACTCTAGTGTTGCTCAAATATGATACATTCCTGCATCAGGGAACCCTAATGGTAGTCACTGCGCAGGGAAGAAAACTGTATTCTCAAGAGGAAAACCACAGGTATACTGAGAGATGTAAATACCATAAAAAGAAGTCAGAATTAATTATCATATTTTCTAGATAATATTAGATTCATTAGCATATAACTTATTCAACTCTATTTCTGACTCTCCAGTCCACAGGTGTATTTTCTTAAAAATGGTTTATTTTTCTTGAAATGTAACATGATGGAATTTATTCTAAACTTTTAGAAAATTTCATGATGATAATCCTAGCAATGAAGGTTAAACTCCAACTTCCTGATACCTGAATACATTTCCTGTAATAAAAGAACAAATAGTGTTCAATACTTTTCTGTCATTTTCAAGAAATGTGATCAGTAATTATACATGGTACTGAAAGGGAAAAGAGGGGAAGAAGGTAAAATGGGCTTGGAAAACATGCGCTCAGTTTCTTTCCATTACACATTATTATGCTGTTATACACATAACACAGTATTTTAAAAGAGACCCTACCTAGCTCCTTCTAACTGCAATCCATACAGATTTTCACTTGCAAACATTTTAACATTTAAAAAATAATACTTATATTTTATAATATTTCCAATATTCATATCATATATACGTATACTTACAGTATTCAAATAATGGCATACAAGTACATATACTTTTGTCTGCCCTGCTTATTATGAATATGCATCACTGAAATGTACCAAAATGTCTAGGTCTCTTTGAAGCTACTAATCTGTACCCTTACCACAGAAAAGCCTGAATAAATTTAATTCTGTGATATGAGTCAGAAATCTAAAAAGGCAGTAATTAAGTTACTTTCCTTTTTATTCGCAGAGATTAATTTTTTTTCCTTTTTCTTATAGCAGAAAACGCACACATGAGGACTGGCTGAAAGGAAAGGAATGCTCATAAAACTTTTTCCAAGCCAGATGTTAATCACTCTTTTACATTAAAACTATATTCTTCAGCCTTTCCTAAACAGCTAAAGCAAGAAGTTTCTGTAATTGTTTATTAAATCTCTGTGAAAGCAAGTATAGGTATTTAAAATACAGACTATATTAATGACGGGTTATTAAGTCAATACTATTAATGAATAATATAGCTAACATTATCCTGGTCAAAAATTTCCTTTCCTGAAGTCACAGTCTGCATAGGCATAGTGAAAGTACAGTTGAGTATTTAGGAAATGAGACTCAAGGTCTCACCTCTTCTTTTTTACCCCAAAATACAAGGCCAGATTGTACAAGGCACAACTCCTGTGCCCTGAATACTTTGCTGAGCTCAGTGCCACTCAGAGGTGGACTCACGATTCCTTCTGGAAAGAGGATGCCAGCAGCTGTTAACCAAGAGCCACAGAAGCTGAATTTTCCAAGCAGATTCCCCTTTCAGCACAAATGTGGAATGTTTTTTTGGAGCCCATGTGTGAGTGCCACTGACTCCACCCGTGTTCAGAACCTCAGGACAGTCACTGACTCATACAAACTCCACAAACACCCCCAAAACAGGCAACCAGAACCTCGGTGTCTGACGATCTCAAGGCTCAACTGATTTGCACCTGAAATAGGGTTTGAAATCAACCCTATATTCTTGACTATGAAAAAGGATCCCACTGCTTTTAGTGCTTTTCTGTGACTAAAAGCTGGGGCAGGTGATGAATTTTGGAGATACAGGGGTTTTAGCCATACAGCTAAAAATGTGACTTCATTTATTTTTTAACTAAAAATAACAGGTAATGCTAATAAGCCTCAGCTGTGATGTGAATGCAAAAAAAATTTACCTGAAGGATGATTCCTTACCTGTTTTCTATGCTGCTAGAAAGTCTGTGGTGAGCTATCTTAACATCAAAATACCAGTAAACATCTGTAACGTTTCTTTACATGTTTTCCAACCAAAAAATTATATAGATGGACAGTGGAATAATGTGAATACAAGTGATTGTGAACCCATTAGTTCCATAATTATTGTTTAACCATAATTAATTCAGTTCAACATTATTAATTTTAGAAGCATGGTGGAAATCTGTGCAAGACATTCCTTCTGGTTTTCCAATCAATTCAAGAAAAATGTTCTAAATTTAATTAGATGTTTCAAGTTTAGGACAACTAAATACCTCATCTTTCAATATAATAATTCACTTCATAATAAAAAATATGAGTGGGCACTTAAGAAATAGCAATAACTCCATCACTTTTTTTTTAAGGAAAGAGTGCTAAAAATGGAATGAACTGAGACTAATTTTTTTTTTTTTTTTTGTAATTCAAATGATCAATTATTTTAACTGAAATGTAGTTAATTAAAACCAAAATATATTTAATTTAAAGTGTTTGCCATATGTTTCAATGATTAATCTGGATAGGTACTGGATATCAATGTCTCATTATGCATTTATATTCAGCACAGCAAGCCAAGGTAAACACATATGACTTCAAGGTGCTGAGTATTCTCAGTTTCCAGTGTCTGCAACTAATCCTACTTAGCAGCAAAGGTAGATTATTTTATTGAACTTAAGCTTTCCAGACCTGGGGTTTATGAGATTAAAGTCTCCAGTCTAGTTCTCTGCTGAGTAGGTCTCAATAACCCACAGTTATTTACACTCATTACAGCTTAGGCTAAGTGGATTGGGTAAAAACCTCATGATTCTCCTGGATTCCCTAAACCTTCTATAAATAACCGGGATTGAGAATTTCTGTCTTAACCTGAATTTTCTATGTCCAGGCTTTCCTGCTATCATGCCAGAGCCTGACTAAGGTATGCTGACAATTAACATACCTAATACGGCTGTTGAAAACCCAGTTTTTTCACCCCTCAACTTGAGTTGTTTCAGGGAAATCACTGGGAAATTTAAACTGCTCTCAAGTCTGCACCAGTAGGTCTGTTCACCAGCATAAAAATTTTAGCTTTCTTTTTCTACACACAGTAACAATGAGAAGACAGATACCAGACACCTCTTCTTGCCTGTACTCTTTGCTTTGAGAATCCTTTTCTTTGTCTCTGCTAAAAGTAGAATCTGACACTAATTTCCAAAAAATGCTCCCTGGACAATCACTATCATCATGTTCAGACTAACTGTATGACTGTGAATTTATTTTTATTTTGAAATATTTGGCGAGCTCTGTCCTCTGTCCCAGGATTCTTCAATCTCAAGAACCCCAAAAGCAAGCCAATCCCAATCCTATACTTCCTTCTGTAGAAAGAACATGAGCAAAACAAAAGCAAAACTTTAAATAATTTAATTTTAAGTGGTTCTACCTTTTCTCTGGAGATTCTGGACTCTGCTGTAATAAACTGGTGCCCTTGAATGTCTTCTATGCTCCTGAAGTAGAGTAAGAACTATCAACCATATCCTTATAAAGGATTTTGAAGAAAGAGTAAGCTTAGAGAGCTGTTAGAAGGACCTTATTTAAAATACCACAATACATATTACTGACCAATAAGTTACTTTGCCTCTCTTACCAAGCATAGCTCATAGTTTTTCCAGTATTTGGAAACCTCCAAAGAAGTCTTTCTTAATACAAGCCCAGCCTTACAAATGCCACATTTCTGCAACAGTCTGAGAAGTGCATCAGGTCTTTTTGATTTAAGTGGAAATTTCACCTCACTGATTGCCTTCAGGTGGGTTGATTTCAGATTGGCAGACATCAAGCGTCTGGGAGAATGCTTGTAAATAAATCAGTTCTTGTTGAACATTTACGCATAAAACTAGATATAAATAAATTAAAGGTACACCATAGAAATGTATCCAGTGTCTTTTCAAACACTGCCATGTACTCTGCACAAACCAGGAGCAGTTCCCATTTCTCCAGGTTTTCTTTTATTGGCAAAGCAATCTTACCTTCATCTCTCTAGGGCCATTTCTGAGCACCAACCTAAAATATCCAGAACAAGGCAAAAGGCTTATATGCTACAGAATGCAATGCAATCCACCATCAACTCAGTTTTATACAGTCAACATAGTAACGAGAAAATGTTGCCTTTTCCCTGAATCTTTTCTTAAACCAAAACATCTGATCAGAGCTCAGGGACTGGTGGAAGACTCAAGCATGACTAATTAGAGTATGTCTTCTGTATCCCATTGTGTCTCTTGGCATCGTGTAATTTCAGAATTTTCTATTTCCCCAAACATCATTTACAGTTGGTAGAATTATAATTTTGTTTTCTGTTTTTGGAAAAAATCACTTGTTTCTTCCTTGTTAACTCCTACTAACACTTGTCTTCTTCTCACCAGGGCCAGAGTTTGAAGATCTGGAAAAGAGAATTTCCACGCTTCTCCAAGAAAACCCCCAAGACCCCATTAAAACATTAGATTATCAAGCTAATGAGTATTTTTAAGGCTAAAATAATTTTTAGAAAGATGTGAGCAGCTGAGCTTGTATTTTCAAGGATCTGGGAGTGGCCCCAGGGGTTGTGATCAGTGACCCAAAGCTCAGCAGGAGGCCAGTCCCTAGTGCTGTGCTCCAGGGGTCGGTGCTGGCTGCAGCACAGTCCAACACCCTAATCATGAGTGGATGGTGGAACAGAGCACTCCCTCAGCAAGTTCTCATGTGACACAGAACAGGGCAGAGTGGGTGATAAACCAGAGGGTTTTGCCAGCATTCAGAGAGATCCTGCTGTGCTGAGAAATGGACAAAGAGGAAGTGCAAAGTCCTACATCTGAGGGGGAATAATGCAGGCACCAGCACCTGCTGCAGGCTCAGTGTCCTGAAAGCCGTTTCCAGAAGCAGAAAAGGACTTTGGGGGTCTGGTGAACAATAAGCTCACCAGGTACCATCAATGTGCCCTCTGGCCATTGGCTTCTGGGACTGCATTAGGAAGAGTACTGCCAGGAGGCCAAGGGAGGGGATTATCCCTGCCTGCTCAGCCCGGAGAGGCCACAACTGCTGTGCCCAGTAACTTCCAAGTAGAAAGATCTGGAGCTACTGGAGTGAGTCCGTCATAGAACCACTGAGACGATTAATGCACTAAGGCATCTTTCACATGATGTGAGGCTCTGAGAGCTGGGGCTGTTCAGCCTGGAGAGCAGAAGGCTTAGGGGGATCTCATCAATGCATGAAAATATTTGAAGGGAGGGAATGAAGAAGAGGGAGCCAAATACCACACAGTAGTGCTGAAATTCAATCTGATCATGCAAAATTGTTTGGGTTGTTGCTTTTTTTGTTGGTTTTTTTTTTTTTTTGTTCGTTTTTTCCTGTAAGGATTCTGAACAGTGGAACAGGTTGCCCAGAAATGTTGTGGAGTTTCCATCTTTGGAGATATACAAGAGCTGTCAGGACACAGTCTTGGGTACCTGGAGGGGATTGAACCAGATGGCCACTGGAGGTCCCTTCCAGCTTTAACCAGATTCTTGTTCTGTGAAAGGAATCCCTATGATAAAAATTATTTGATGGCTTAAAAGCAAGTTTCAGGTTCATACTAGGAACCCATACAAAATTCTACTGCTGAATGACTCATTTCTCATGCTGAATTACACACTCACAAAATGTGGGCTGAAGTAATTTTGAAAAAGAGTGTTCAGCTGTCATCACACTCTCCAGCAAATGTAAATTAATTCACATTCACAGAATCACACCTCCTTTAAGATGCAATTTAATCTTCATAGAGGTTCTCTGTCTTTTAAGGTCTGATATTTTCTTGCCATGCAAGTTTCAGATTAGCACATTAGTAAATGCCCAGCTAAGACCTGCTAGGGTTTATGGCATTGTTGTATTTTGTCAAGGCAGCCTGCATTTACAGCCATGTTTTGAAAGCACACGGCCATGCAGCCACAAAAGACTGGAAAACTTTTTGCACAGAGTTGCAAATCTGCTTGTTCCACATGCAATTGTATGTGCCTGTAGTTGTATTAATCTTGTATTCACAAACATAGATTTTGCAAGGAACTAGGATTCCTTGGATTTTTCAACATGGTACATGTTTCCTTTCCCTCTTTCTAAACACAGTCATAAGTCAACAAAGTAGCAAGCTTCTTGATTCACTACACAATGAGTTTCTAAACAGCATCAATGAAAGGAAAACTCTGAACCTTTTAAAATTTTCAGTTCAAATGGCCATTTTAAATGCAGAAATGTTGATGAGTCATGTTAGGAGCATACTAATTTTTTGAAAGTGGTATTTGGCATACATCACTGTCTGCCAAAGAAACATTTTCACAGACAAGCAAGTCTGTCTGCAGTTAAAGGCACGATTTTAAATGGGAACTTATTTTTACCTTTTCCTTTATACATCTTTGAATTATATTAAGGCAGCTTCATGCACAATTCTCTTTCACGGCATACAAAATCCGAGAAAGCCTAAATGAGTTCATACATTTAATGAATGCATTTAAAAACAAACAATAAACAAATTCAGCACTGGATTATGCAATTTGTTTCCTGGGAACAAAATCTTCGGATGTTGTTTTGCCATTCCCTAAATGAAACGTATTCTAACTGTAAATATTTCTACTCTGTCAGTTGATACATAAATGTTTCTATTGATCCTCTGTACTGTCAAATAGTTTGTGGTTTTATTAATGCAAAATAGAGTTGTTTTATAGTAATTAAGGGCTAAAATCCTGCTTTATGGGAATACCCTAGGGTTTAAAACTAGAAAAGAAGAAACATGTGCAATGTTTTCTGCATAAAGTTCAACAGATAGCTTTAATCTTAGTATAATGCCAATGATCAGAGCCTGGAGGCTGCTATAACTAGGACAGGAGTGCTAGAACATGATTTTAACACTAACCTGTGAGAAAGATTATATTCTTTTTTTGTCCCTAATGATATTGGTTTTGCTCCTTAACGTGGAAATCTGATACAATAGCTTAATTATCTGCAAAACCTGTGTCTTCCAAGTTCGTCATCTTTGGTTATTGCACTCTGTGATTTGAAGTGTTGCCATTCAGCCCAGAGTGCTGATGGGAGAGCACAATATTTGCTCCATTGGAAACTATGGAATCTAGTTGTCACCAGTGATATTACAAGCTGCCTTCTAAAGCAGATGTTGGATAATGAATTTCCTGCATTAAGACAGCAGAGTACTGCAACACTCAGTTAAAATTAATATACCAGATGTATATGTTATGGAAAAATGCTCATCCATTTAAGACACTGATGTGATTAAATAGATTTTTGAAGTAGAAATATGATATAAATCATCTAACATTATCAGTACTTCTCATTTTTACACAGGTACCAAGTCTCATATAAAATTATGGTTGATATCTTTCACATTCATCTGGCACAGACCAAGAAGATGCAGTAACAAACCAGTTCACAGTGAGTATTAGCACAGTCCAGCTCCACAGAAATGTCTAATAAAGTTTTCATGAAATCACATCATTTTTGTCCAGGTATACTCTTTCGTTCTATACACAGCATTCAGCTGTGCTGAGGATTTATCAAGGTCAAAGGGTGAAAGGATAATGGATCTTAAACACATTGCCTTTCAAAATGAAAACTTAATTGCAGTGACTTCTATCTGGATCACATCCACAGATTTTTCTTTCTTCATTATCTCACTGGAAAGAAGGTCTTTTAGTTGTGTGAACCATTATGTAACAGACTGTTTTTTGTTTTTTTTTTTCATTTTCTGGAATAAAAAATTAAGTTCTATATGAAGGATAATGTAGTAATTATTTTAGAACTTATCAAATATAATAATATGCATTTTTTATCTGAAAAATTCAGCTTTTTCAGTGTCTCTCAAGCCTGAATATAATAACACGATAATCATGTTTTGAGCTATTACCCTGCATCACTTAATGTCCACTTAAACATTCAGAAAATAAAATGCATAAGGAAGAGATTTTCCTTCACTGTTTTAGCATTTTCTACCTATGAGTAAGTGCACATGATTACACTGTTGCACTGATTGATGCCAATTTGGCATGAAGACATTTGGTAGCAATTATATTTGGCTAAAGTATTCAATATTTCGTATCATCCCTCTAGGCTGAGAATGCAGTGCTATTTAAAAGCTCAAAAACATCAAACAATAAAAAACACATATATATATATGTGTACATACATACATGAATATGTTATTGTGCATATATAAAGAAAAATACCCATATATGAAAAGACTTCCAAATGATTTGTGTGTTATTATAGATTTGCACTCTTTTAAAGAATTTGTCTTGTCTGCGTAATAGAAATAGGAAAACCAAAGAATATTAATTGATTTTCTATTATCTATTATCTATTTTAAAAAGAGAATTCTAATGACTTAGTGATTAGCCTCTTTTTTAAAAATATACAAAATATTTTGGTTTAGCTCTCTGCTTGTAAGATTAGACTTACTTTAACAACTTAAATGAATTTTTGCAATCATAGTATCCATATTCAGACATTGCTTATTTGAAGAACAGCATTAAAAGACCACTATTCTGAATAAAATCCAGTCATTTTATCAGAATTTCTGTAATAGAGGAGGAATCTGAAAAGAATGACTTTTTGTGATGGTCACTGTAACTAAAAGTTATTTTGATCATCTCTTGTACACTTACTCATGATGTTCACATTCTTCTTTGTGAGCTCTATTTCAGTCTTTATTTTCTCAATTAGGTTTATTGAGTATTTTCCAGCTACACTAACAAGCATTGCTCTGCCCTACAACAAGTGAGTGGCTCTATGCATATTCTTATTTGTGCTATGTTGGAGTTTATTTGCATTTATGCAAATCAAAACTATGAAAGAAACACAGGATTTGTTGACTGACCCTTCTGTTACAAGTTTATTTTTAAAATTGCTTCCAGTTTTGCAGGTATTTAAAATGTTACTAAACATGTAAACAAAGTAAGCATTTAACTGAATAACATATGGATGTGCAATGTCTGTCTCTGCCTGAAAGTGTAAATTGCATTTGTCTTCAAAATAAAATACACCTAAAATATGAGAATATGGGAATGGTTTTGAGATGTGTCCTTTGGTAGGGATATTTACCTCATTGTGCAGGAATTTTCTTTAAGACATGGTAATAGCAGATAGAACAACGTATTTCAGAGACCATCTAAGTCAGTCTAACAAAACTGGACAAGAGAGTCTTGAGTAGATTGGAAACCTTAGGGCAGAAAATGTCCTCACATAAGGACAGAGAGGTAGTATCTGATCTATCAACTTATTTTGTTTTGCTTCTGGTTTTGCTATCCACCTGGTTCATTCCAGTATGATAGGTGTTATTTAAAAGAGATCAATTTGCCTTGTATTAACTGGTACATATCTGTGGTGGGTTTGGTGGTGTTTTGGTTTTTTTTTTCTTGGTTTTTTTTTTTCCATTCCTTTAGTAAATAAAGAAATGGTGGTTTATTCAGTAACTATATAATGAAAGTGTCAACTACACAGTATGCTAGCTATCTAACACAACAAGATTGCTCATTCATCCAGATCTCTTAAATCTATTAGCCAGACAAGAAAGGTACAAGAAAGCTTTCAAAGGCCAAATTACAAAAAATTCAAATACAGTCCAAACTACTGAACATTTCCATGGGGTGTCTGTTGGGCACTGGCCATAAAGTGAACTTGGCACAGCTATTTACACCGATGTTTTAGATGCATGATTTAACCTGGAGCAAATAAAGAATCACATAAGAATCTCCCTAAGTAATCCCTCTCATTCTTGGACTTTGGCTCCCTCTCAGCAAAGTTCAGAAAACTATCAGGAAGGTTTAATAATTACGGTTTCTGTTACTCAAACAGAACAGGTTTGTCACAATGAAACAAAACTCCATGTCTGCATTCATGGAAACGAACCAGGTGACAAAATACATTTGTTATAAAGGTTTCATAATTGTTTTAGGAAGACTACCACATTATGAGACATACCACAGAACAAGAATAGTCATTAATATGATAGAGATGCAACCCATTTATGTTCTACAGCATTGTAATGCTCTTCCTTTGCTTACTTAAACACCTGAACAAGCATACACAGGTTAAAAGCCAGCCTAAAACACAGGTTTCTGGATTTTTACTCTGAGGCCGATGGACTATTCATCATTCTATTAAATATAACAGTAGAAGTAGCTGCTTGTTAGGTATTCTACAGGAAGCAACACCATGTGCAAATATTTGTCAGGAAATTTCAGTTCAGTGATACAGAAAATGTTGAAGACTGGTTTGCATTACAAATTACATTTATTTTTCTACCGAAGAAAAAAATCTGAGGAAAGTAAACCAGGGAAAATGACATCTGACTTCAGTGAATTCTCATAACAAAAATCAATCTGAATGCCTTTAACACAAGTTTGAAGAACAGCATACCTGAAGTTATTAAACATTCTTCTAGTAACCACGTGAAGTTATACCAATAATCACTGTCTGGCATATCAAAGAAATCCTGGAGTAATAACTTCTTATTGAGAAGCAAATGTAACATTTTTAGTCTTTCCCCTGTAAAGTGAGAGCATGTAGTGCAATCTGATTACTGCAAAGCCATGTCAGTGAAGAAGGCTGTGCTGTTTGAGAATTTTCTTCTCACCCCCATCAAAACACTAGTGAGAAATCCAGTTAAGAAAATTCCCAGGAAAAAAGTGTCTTCCTTTAACTCAATCATGCTCTGTTCTGTTTACAGTGAACTCTGAAACTGTACCTTTCTAAGTCTTGAATTTCTTCCCACTTCTTTCTCTTGGACAGAAAAAAATCTGTTCACTGTACTCAGGCCAGGAAAAATTTGCACTTATATTAACAGAGAAAAGGAATTTAGCTTGGAGCTACTGGAGATTATTCAATGGAGAAAGGAAAGACAAAAAAGATGGTGGGGATTATCTGGAGGGATAGAGAAGACTTATCAAAATCAGAAAGAAGGGATCCCAGCATAATCTGCTCCTTGTATTAACAACATGTGCAATCACTTGTGCTGGCAGTTTGTTTGCTCTGATTTTTCACATTATCCAGGGGCTGTGTGTGTGAAGCTGTGGGCATGCATTTACAATGGCTAGTGAGTAACCTTGCAGTATCTCTGGTGACACCATCCTCCAATCTCTGCTTCCCATTTATTATGTGGCAGAGGTCTGTGACAACAAGCACAAAGCCTGTGGAAGCAGGGAATGTGCTCAGGTCTGCTCCTCTTCTATGAACACAGTACGAGAGGATACAAGCTGTAGTTTCCAACCTTCACAAAGGACTAGAATTCCTAAACATAAACTGCAGTTTAACATGTACAAATACAAGCAAAAAAACCCCCCTGAAACAAGCATACTTTTTGTTCATTTTTGGTTTAAACTGTTTTTCCTAGTTAATCTAATTGATCCATGAAAATAGTAAGTAACAATATTCTTTAATTAGTTTCTTCATTGACTGTGTGCAGAAATAAGTTCCCGCTTGTATATTTAATATCTGTTTAATTGAATTACTCTATTTAATACACATTTATGTGAGAGATTTTAAAATAAGGTTGTTGGGAAATTTAATATACTGAAAAAGGCTTTTTAGACATGTCACTGTTTTGAAAAGCATTATGAACGTTGTAAAGAATCGCTGTATTCATCAGATGCAGAACAAAATTATTATTATTATTATTAAACCTGTCACTAAACCTAGAGGCTATCAATTACAACTGCTATCATCCAGCTCTCACTTCTTATTGACATTAGTAAAAGAGAAAAAGAGACAAAAGCACTGATGCTGGGATGCTGCAGCTGCTGAGGTCAATGAGAAAGTGCCACTGGCCTTCAAGAGGCACAGGTTGCCAAACACCAGTTTGCTTCCCAGGACTTCTCAAATGCTTCCCTTACCCAATTCTGTGACAAAACAAGGTAACATACAAATTTATTTTCTCGCGAAAAAATGTTTTGTCATGGCTGCTGATGTCTGACATACGTTGATTTTTTCTGCCTCCCCACCTGCCTACTGACGCTGCTGTCCTTCAGCATTTCTGACATCTTAAGAAACAGCCTATTCTTTAAGCGCTCATCTCAGCACAAATTTGTGGAGACTTGCTGTTCTTTCCCTGTTCTGTAGAGCACATCAGTTCTGACAACGATAGGAGCTGGCATGACCCAGGCATGGAGAAACAAAGAAATAACTTGCTGATGTTACTTGTGAAGTTGTGCGAGTCCTGATCCTCAATCTATTTAGAGGACACAAATGCAGCCTCCAGTTTCTCTCCTAAAAGCTGCAAGACAATGAGGCCAGGGATATCTTGCAGGTCTCAATCAGAAAACCACCACTTAATACATCAAAGGGACTGGTATTGATAACAAGTATGCAACTGCACTAGGAGATGGAGGCAGGACAGTCCTAGAAGCCAGACTACAAGGATGGCAGAAGACTGGGATGGCAGACAAAATACTGGAGCTTCTGCCCACAGTTCTGAGCCATCACATGGTAGAATTAAAGCCAAAAGCAAGCATGAATTGACAAACAAAAAGCACTGTAGCAAAATGAAGGAGGTAGCTACCATGCAGTCCTGACAGCTCCCCTCCTGCAGCCCCTGCAATCACACTGACGTGATGTTGTGGCCACGGCCAGCTCTGGGGCTGTGAGCCCTGTGAAGCACAGAAGAGACATAGGGCACTTCCTGAACTGCCATCCATCTGCCTGTCCCATGCCCAGATGGAAAGGGTGTGAAGTCTGTAGCTTGGTGAAATTATCTTGCTATTTATAGCAGCATATAGTGGAATTGCATGACACCCAACAGAGTTATTTAAGCTCTATAATAAGGGTAAACAAGACTGAAATCTGGCTGTTTGTCTGAAGGTCAAAGAAAGGGTTAAGAGCCCTTAAACTCTAGGCTAATCAAACCCTCAAACTATTTAAAATACTAGATGAAAGGTATACATATATTTATATTGAACATGACTTATGATGTTAAAAACAAGGAAAGGCAGCGAGGGAAGAAAGAGATGGTGTACCAAACAGCACAAGGGAGTAAACAAGGAGACATAAGAAACAAAGTCACCACAAAATCAAGACCTGTCAAACAAGTACTGACCTTAGCAAAGGCACACTCAGGCAGAGACAGGCTCCACAGGCATCTCAGTGCCATGGGGCACATTACTGAGACAAAGGCTTTGTCAGCTTTGTGTCACAGTGACTCCAGCAGCACCTGTTACACTGTCTGCATCCTCCCCAGCAGCTGCTCTCTGCCTCTGCCTGACCTATCAGTCTGCAACAAGTCTGGCCATGGGTTTTGTGAGGCCATAGCTGTGTAGGAATAATTTCCCCTTCTTTTTCCAGGCACCTGATCACCCTGTGATCATTCCTTTCTCAATCCCATATTTTTCATCTGGTCTATTTATACCTTGGTAATTTTAAATATCATTCAGCTTTCAAGTTGTTATTCCAATTCCACCTGTTTTTCCAATCTTGCCACTCTATTTCCAAGAAGACATGACTTTTCCTCAGCTGAAAATTAGGAGGAGTTTGCTAAAGGAAAAAATTAAACCTCTTTTCTACCTCATGGCATCTGCAATGGACATGGAAGAGCAAGGAAGTCCCACATACACCACTGTATTGGGTTTAGCATGGCTTTGGTAGTGGGGAGGCTACAGGGGTGGCTTCTGTGAGAAGCTGCTGGGAGTTTCCTCCACGTCCATCAGAGCCAATCCCTGGAAGCCCAAAGACAGACGTGCTGCTGGTCAAGGCTGGGCCAACAGTAAATGATGATAATACCTCTGTGATAACACATTTAAGAAGAAGGAAGAAAAAAGCTATGGCTAAGATGTAATTGTGGCCAGAGAAGAGTGGGGTGAGAGGAACAGCTCAGCAAAGAGCAAGGTCAGAGCAGAGGGAGGGGCAGGAGGTGCTCCAGGTGTTAGAGCCAAGATTCCCCTGCAGCCAGGACAGCCCATGGTGAGGCAGCTCTGCCCCTGCAGCCCATGGAGAATCACAAGGATGCAGAGATTCACCTGCAGCCTGGGAAGGAGCCCCATGGATGGATGCCTGACAAGAGGCTGTGACCCCATGGGAGACCTGTGGTGGAGCAGGCTCCTGGCAGGGACCTGCAGACCTGTGGAGAAAGGAGCCCATGCTGGAGCAGGCTGTGCCTAAAGACTGCACCCTGGGTAACAGCTGGAGCAGTTTATGGAGAACTGTCTCTTGTGGGATGGACTCACATTCAAGCAGTTCACGGAGAAATGTCTCCCACAGGAGGGCCTCACACTGGAACAGGAGAAGGACTCCTCTCCCTGAGCAGCGGCAGAAACAACCTGTGATGAGCTGGCCATAACCCCCATTCTCTGCCCTGCTGGGGGTGGGACGTAGAATAGATGAGGGGAAGGTGTTTTTAAGGTATTATTTTGCTTCTCATTATCCTGCTCTGATTTTTTTAGTAATAAATTCAATTAATAGCTTTAATTCTAGTCTGTTTTGCCTGTGATAGTATTTGGTGAGTGATCTCTTTCTGTCACTAATTCACAAACCCTCTGTTATATTTTCTCTCCCTTGTCCAGCTGTGGAAGGGAGAGACAGAGTGGCTTTGGTGGATATCTGGCATCCAGTCAGGGTCACCCAACTACAACCACTACCAGGGGTGCTACTCTACCACAGGACTTGGAGCTAGAAACTTGCCATCCAGCTGTTTTAGCATGGATTGAATGTCATTCTTGTAGGAAAGGACAAGAGAAAGGGAATGTAAAAGAATAAGGGTTCCTCAGGCTAGTTTAATATTAACAATATTTCTAAAGACTCCTTTTCCTAAATTTTACTTTATTCTTCTATAAAGATTCATCCATTTTTGTCTCCTGGGAAAACAACAGACACCGAAAGGATTAAAAGGATGCCCAGTGCATCCTTTTAATCTTTACTAAAGAGTAGCTTTTTTCCTCAAGATGATGGATAAACAACCTGTTAGTAGTCAACCTGTTGCTAGGCCTATGCGCTTGGCCTACAAGCATTTCAATAAGTCTATTATTTTTAGCATAATCATCTGTCTGGTTTTTTCCATAGCTATCATTCTTTTTTCCCTGCCTAGGTGGGTCATTTGTATCATCATCATCATCATCATTATCATCATCATCATCATCATCCATCACATGCTATGCCTGTTTGATCTCGTTTGTCCACAGACATTGTTTCTTACAAAAGAATCTTTGCTGCACTTCAGCAACAGAAGGTTATGATAATCTACATATCTTTACACATATTGCAGCATATTCATAAATGAGGCAACGTTGCAAGAGGCACTGCTTATTTTAGCCTCTCACACAATATACTGTAGTCAACAGTATCCCCTGTTCTCCTTGAAAACTATTAATGTAAGACTGACAACAGAATTGCAACTCATTACAAGGAAAGGAATGAAGCATAATGTCGCTTCCTGCTCCCTTTCCTCTTTTGATAAAACTTTTTGAGTTGTTACCACAGATTCTTTTCTCAAAATTTGAGAAAGCTGTGAAATAGATATATTAAGCTCCATTATAGCAGGAAAGTCATTAGTTAACACAGATCTTTCTCATACTTTTATTAGTTGAAGCTTCTTCATTATCAGCTGAGGTCAACAGACTGAACAAGTGGATCATATTACCCACTTAGAAAGCTTTTTATATTTCAAGCTCTTGTATCTAATTTATCCTCAAACTCCCTATGAAATAGGCACAGTAATTAAGTATGATTATGCTAATTTTCCTAAGTAGGTAGCAAGTGGCATCAATGTTAAATATAGTCTATAAGTTTACACAGTGAATCAAAAGCAGAAATTCTGACCCGATCACAACGTTTGACTATACATTCCTGGGCATCTGGGAAGTTGCCTACAAGTTCATGGGAAGCTGGTTTGGCTTTTCTCCATGAAGAACATATATGGACATCAGGACTAAAAGTGAGAAACCAGCATCACCATTAGCACCCCCTCAACATGCCAAAATTTGCCAGTCAAGTGACACAGAACCCCTGTGGGACCGTCCTACTCTTTCCCATATCCAAACCATCCATCTGATCCATTCCAAATGCATAAACAAAATGCAAAAGATGGAGAAGTTTAAAGATATGTAGCATATGTACAAATGCAAAATGCATTTTTTTATTCCTGCTAATTATTACAGCAGCCTTCTCTTTTCTATTTTTTTTTTTGCATACTTATGAAAGTAAATACTAAGAGGCTTGAAACAGAAAGAGGAATCCACTCACAGAAGCACCGCTTAAGCATCACTTTCTGCATTCAACAATGGGTCAAAGATATCATTAGCATAATTGCAGAACATCCAGTGAAGCTTTTAAAAATGTGACTAACAGCACAAAGGGCAGTTACATTATTTATAAATTAATTTCCCCTGGCCCTGAAGAGAATAATCATAAATCTCTTCTTTATTCAGTTGTATCAGTTAAAATATCAGTTTACAAAGCACATAAAGTTTCAACTGGATCCAGCAGAAAGAGCAATCATTGTTTGCTCTCTTGGATTTTTACTCCCTGGTTTCTATTATCCCATTATTAGGTCTTTAAGCCAACCTGCGTTTCCAGACTTGAGCGTTAAAGGGAGACACCTCCAGATCTAACATTGCTGAACTCTGGGAGGTTGTCTGATTCACACATCAGTCACAGATGAATATAGAACATTTTCTTTCTCAAGAGTAGGAAAAAGAGCATATATAACACCTCATTAAAGTGCAGAAATGAAAAAAAAAAACATTTTTCATAGAAGAAATGGCCATCCTATTTTCTAAAGTTCTGTGTTTTCTATTTAAACAAAGTTATGAGTTAGCCATTTGCTAAAGAACTGAACAACCAGGAAAAAAAGTTTTGAGACATTTGCATCCGGATTTGTTACATCAGATATTTCAAATGATTCAAGAGAGATGAGTGACTGAGTTACAAGGCTGAGTTAAAGAGACAAATTGAAAGTCGGGTTCTTATTTTTAATGGCATATCCTAGACAAATGATTCCAGTTACGTTACTGTATGATACAATAAATGATGAAAAGGAAAATCAATATTGACAGCATTATTAGTCTCACTTCTAGGAAGACATCAACTTCCTCTATTAAGCTACACCAGTTAGAGGCCAAAGAAGCTGAGGATACATGTTATTAAAATACCAAGGTAAGCATCTTCAAAGTCAGTTTCTGAAAGTCTTCATTCCCTGTGTGGCCAGTCTAGTGATGAGAGATTTAAATTGCACATCTACATAACACAAACAGATCTGCTTTATTTGCAGACAGTGAAAGAGGAGAAGGAGGAGAAGAGGAAGAAGAAGGGTTGAGTTTCTAATATCACCTGATGGGATCTATTTGCACCCCAACCCTGGTGTTCCCCTCCTCTTCTAGTAGAGGGGGTTCAGACTCCTGGGGGGGGATGGTGAGACTGCTGCCCCACAGCTCCCACCACTGGGTGCCTGTGTCCCATATGCAAAGGAGGATGTTTACCTTTGCTGCTTACTAGCTGCCTTTAATGAAATTAAAGGAAGAAAAGACAGGAGCTTGGTGTTAAGATATTCAGAGAAATCACCTCCTCTGGTTTTGGTACTATTACATCAATGGCCTTTATTTTTAAGGTCTAAAATACAGACATTCCAATTTCTCTGTTGAGATCTTACTCATTATTTTCATCATCAATTTTTAAGACTGAAATGTTATCCATACTATTTTTCTCACACGAAAAACCTTTGTTCACGGGCAAAACAGTGTAAGCAAGAAGCTCCTTGCTTTTGTTTGGTACTCAATGCTTTTCTGTTCCTACTTAATCTCTTTCAGGAATATCTAATATCTGTCAAGGTAATTTTAGCTTTACTTAAGAAGTACTTCTGAGGACAACATGTCATTAGATTCAGAATGTTCTAATTAAACAGGCAGGCATGGAATTTCAGAAACATCCAAGGGGGCCAGTATGCTTTCAGACTGCTCTATAGGGCAGGAATCCATCTGCAGCCCTCCCCACACTGGAGGGGGGAACAGCAGAGACAACAGGTGAAGAACTGACTGTGACCCCCATTCCCCATCCCCCTCCTGCCACTGAGGGGAGGAGGAAGAGAATTCTGGAGTGAAGTTGAGCCCAAGAAGAAGGATGAGTATGTGCATTTTAAAAAAATTGGTTTTTATTTCTCACTATCTTACTCTGATTTGATTTGTAATAATTTAAACTGATTTCCCCAAGTCAAGCCCGTTTTCCTCCTGACAGTAACTGCTGAGTGATCTCTCTCTGTCCTTATCCAATTCAGGAGCCTTTTGTTATATTTTCTCTTTCTTGTCCAGCTGAGGGTCAACCCTGCCAACATAATAACTGTACAGACCCAGGTAATGGATGAGGTGGACAATGGAGGACAATTCAACTTTCCTTCTATTCACACAAATACACAGTGAGAAACGTTTCTCCATTAAAAAAAAACCAAAGTGCTGCAAAAATAAGAGTAAGTTTTATTTAAATTATTATGAATGACAAGTTTGTGCTTAAAAGTAAGTCTTCTGAATTCCTCTCTTCTAAAAAACTTGTAATTTAGCCACAATCTTTTCACTCAGACTCATCACTGGGCAATAGCAGTACCAAAAAACCGTACAGATTATTCCAATTAAGTTACCTCATAATGACAACAATTATTCATTTAGATCACTGCTGTTTAATTGCAATTTTTCTGATAAAACTATAAAACATAGGAGATTTATGGATAGAGCAAGCACAGGCTAACCAGGTCTGATACTGGTTAATAAAATCTGAAAATAATTAGAAAAAATATTCTTCATGCCCTATTTCTTTTGGCACAAAAATGCAGGAAAATTAGTCTCTGTAGTTAATGCCAAGCTGGATAAATTTGAATGCTACTTCCAAAATGAGGTATGGAGTTTATGACAACCATCTGCTGAGATCTCTACCCAATCCTGCCCAAGTGAAATTAAAATATTGATCAAAACAGAGTCTATGCAATAATGGGAAATTTAACAGTAGATTTGTTACCCACACTTGAATAATTCAACGTCTGCCTTCTCTTTATAAATTGCAGATGATAAAACAAGACTTTTGTACACATAAGATCAAATCTGTCCTTTTTCTTTCAGTTTCCTAGAACACTGAAAGCCATAGACACCAAAACAGAGAGGAAGGCAGAGTTAGCTCTAAAATTGTAACTATAATCGTGACCTTTTTCTGGTTTATCTGATCTTGAAAGCAACAAAAGCTAGTAAGTTTTCTTCTTTTCTCCAAAGTTTTCCTGAGCACAAGTTTTTCTTCTGGCAATAATTCACAACCTCTGCAGGCTTAAATGGTACAAACTCTTCTGCTTGATTTCTTAACTCCAGGTCTACTGCAGTGCTGTGAGAGGCTCTCCACTACATTTCACACATGCCCAGTACACATTTACAGCATCAGGTGTCTCATAAAATGTACCTGTTGGTGTTGCTGCCTTCAAACTGCAAGAAGAGCAAATCACAGAAGAGGAAGCACCACAGCTGAAGCCACAGCTTCCTTGCTGGAGCTTCTGCCCTGGGAGTCTGAGATCAGCTTGCTGGATGGAATTCAGAACCACTTTTTCTAGATATGTATGTGAATCATCAATCCATATACTAGGAGATGAGCAGAACATTATGGAGGAGTGAAGGCCCACACCACTCTTTCTGTTGTGCTAATATGAACTGAAGTTAAGAATTTCCTACCCCCTAAGTTGAGGACTACTCTCTGAATACGTGTTTTAATCTCAGGACTTAATGTTTAATAACCTTCTCTAAAAGTTAATTCTTATCCTTATCAATTAGAATTTAGTAAAATTCCTTGACAAGAGAATTCCTGTACTTTGGTTTATGCTTTCATGATTTTTTTATATATTTATATTCAGTAATGAGGCCAGAGTGGAAGGGTCAGCCTACCAAAACTCCTGGCTTTGACATCTTGTTAGAGCTCCTTTTTCTTTTCATTTGGGGAAGATTTTCAGTTTTTCTAAGCTTAAAATACAGCAAGTAGGATAATTAAATATCTATCTGTATTTCTGGACTACGATACAACTCTTACAGTCTCTACAAGTAAAGCTCTCCCAATGTGGCTCAGCTACGAACACAAGTATGAGTAAATATTTGTCATTCTAAAATGATAAAAGAGAAGTTAGACTTCTTTTAATTTTGTCTAAGTAGTATAATAATGATGAATACAGTCAGTGAATTCAAATGTACTTAAGAATTGCCAGAGAATGGAGTGAAGTTACTCACTAAGAAGAGAGAACTGCATAACCCTGCAGTTCATCCTTACAATTACCTGACTCAGCTCTCCCCAATGGATTTTACAGTTGTCAGGAGTGTTTTGAAAACATTGCAAATGAAAAAGTTCAGGATGACTTCTGTATGTTCTCTGTAGTCTTAAATGCTAGATTTAAGACTTTTACATTAATCTAAAATTGCTAAATCAAATATTAATATATACTTAGAAAAGTACACAGTAAATATTGAAGAGGATAAGACTGAGGTTTAAAAAAATATGAAATAGTTTGACCATGTATATCCTGAATAAGGAGCTACAATACAAAAAACCTCACCCTTTCACTTCCCACACCCCAAGCCAAGCTAGCAGGAGTGAGCTGAACAGGTAAAAGAAAATATTCTACCTAACAGGTAGGGAATTTCTGGAACTCTTCTTCACAGAAACATACAGAGGCACATAGAATCTGTGCCTTAGAAATGGGATAGGTTATAACCAACTGCTTCAATTCAGAGTTGTCATTAATAACTGAAAATAACCAAAATCTGGACTGGCTTATTTCTTCAGGATGCTGACAAAAATTCAAAACAGTACCGCTTGTAACTGAGCATAGCAATTATTTTTAACTTGCATTTCTTTTGCTACTTCAATGTAACAGCATTTTCACAAGCTACAGACAAAAACAATACAGTAAATTTAATATCTGTATTTTTGATTTTGCCATATACTATTTTTATAGTTCTTTTTATAAGGTACACAGATTGTTTTCAAAAGAACAGTCAGCACTAGCCCAGGGACAGAGATTACCTGCATTACTTTTCCATCATTAAATCCCACGAAGTTATAATTGGGATGTTTGGATGCCAAGTGTTTTCCTATTGATGGTACTACTCAAAGGAAAAAAAATTCAGAGCAATTAAAATCAGGAAAAACTCCAACTTTCTATGAGACTTTTTTTCTTGAGCACTGGAACTCCCTATCATGCCTTCAGAAATTTCCATTTCAAGCATTCTGCTTTATCATTCAAAGGCTTTTCTACTATTTCCCTTGACTTTTTTGCAATGAGCTCAATTACTAGGAATACTGATGTGTTCTAACAGCCTATATAGCAGTGAGAAGAAAAGTTGCAAAATAGCGTATTTCTACAGTTTTCCATATGAACAAAAGTAAAATTTGCATTGGCCTTGAATACAAAAAGCAATTAATGAGTGAAATTTGGCATTGGGGTTTTTTAAGTGATAAATTATGTGTTCACAGCAAAAAGAAACATTTCCATTTTAACTTGCCTTGCACAGTTTACTTGCAAAAACTATGTCCAAAAGGATATGGGTACCTGGCTAATCCTTGGCCACTTAATGCCTGAAATTCTGGCTCTGTGATTTTGTCTTTTGGTATTTACACTTTCAAGCACTGTCATCAATATAACTATACAACATATTCTGTTAACAGAAAAATTAAGTAAAACCTAATTTACTTAATTTATCTTCAAAATATATAAAGGTAAATATGAGCTGAACATCCTCACTTCTGAGGCTGATATATGTCAAATCCATAATCCTTGACCAAAGTGTGCTGATTTCCAATTTGGATTTTGTATGTTATCCAGGGTCTGAGGAACTGAAAAACTTAAACAAATCTTGAGAGCTAGAAAATCTCAAGAACAAACATGAATGAAAATACTTTATCTCAGCTTGACGAGAGTGACAAGAGTGTGGTTCAGCTGTTTTCAAATTACGTGACAGTGCTGAGGGACTACTCTAGAGAATTATTATTTTTTTTTAATATTGCCTTACTCAATACATCCCAAGCACATCTGACAGAAAAGTCACAGCATAAAAGACAGAAAATGAAAACTTCATTGTGACAGAAAAATTTTTCACTTGGGAAACGTTTTCAAGTTTTTTATTCCCAGCTGGCTTGAGAATATTGTAAGTTATCAGAAACCTCTTATGATACTATCTATTGTTGATGTTTTTAATATCTCTCACAGTAAAAACTGTGAAAGCAATCAAGCTACTGACATTTTCTTTCCATTTTCACTACAGCTTTTATCTGATTTAAACACAAATAGAGATACCTAAGCCACCCAGAAAAGATTAAAAAGACTTTTCTTTTCTTTTCTTTTCTTGTGAGTCTGCCTACCTCTTGGTCGTTTTGATTATCAGTTTTGCACAATAATGTCCCTTTGTTGTGTGCGACGTTTTTAATATTTTAGAATTGATTAGCTTTTTCTGTGTTAAGTGCGGGGATTATTCCTTTTATATGGGGCTCTGGATACTGACTCCTCTCAGCTTGGTCATGAACAGATTGTCATAAAAGAAGATGCTAAAAAAGGTTAATTCAAAAAGTGGAACAATGAGAGCTGCTGAAAGTAGAGCTCACTCAGGTATCCCTGAGAGCTCCTTCTGCCAGGAAAGGCTTCCTGGTACCCATCACACACATCTGGGAATGAAAGTTGAGGGTGCTTTGTCCTATTCTGGAAACCTGTTGTTGTGAATGACATATGAATGACATATGTGATTATGAACACCCACTGTGAAAACCTCTGTACCACAGAAAACTCTGCCTATGCATATTTATCATGTGCTGGCACATTTAGGTCACACCTCTGCCAAATCAGGGAGGATTTTGCAGGATGAATTTCTGCAATATCCTGTTCAGAACTAAAGACCAAGTTTGCTTGGTTTTAAGTCTGTTTTGAGTAAGTTAGTGAGAGTAACAAGTCATACAAGGCTCCAGAAAGGGTCTCAACATTTTTTGACAAGGAAGTGTAGGTGAGTTCAGGCAAATCATTTAAGATGTCACCAGGCACAGAAAACGTCTGGGTGCAGAATTGTATTCAGATACATTATTCCTGATTCAGAACACATCTACAGAAGAACTTTGCTCTCTACTTTCCTAAATGCTCCTGTGCAGTAAAGATTTGAGATTCTTGGATGGAAAACATTATAGCCTTAATAATTAGTAGACTCAGCTACCTAACATTACAAAGGCAACTCTACTCACAGAATAATTAATAAAATGAATGAGCTATCTTAGACATTTAACTTCAAACGCTCAACATCTATCATCAAGTTTAATTTATGTGATGAGCAGTATCAGGGTCATGCACGACTTGGAGGCAACTCAGTTTCATGTTTATTAGCAGGAGGAGCACAGACCCTACAATCTTACCTTGAAGCAAACAGCAAAGTGACTAAGTGCTGAATATAATCTGGATGTGTTTTGTGTGGCAGAGACCACACTTTTTCACACACATTCTGTCCATAGCTCTGTGTCCAAATAGATTAAAAAATGTGGCTCCCCATCTCAGCTCACGAGACTCTGCAGAGATCTTTTCAGATCAAGAAGCAATGGCAGATTTCAGCAAAGTACTAACTCATGGCTACATCACACCTCAATGGAATCTTCAGCCCAAAACAGCACATAAAAAAACCTTTGTCACTTTTCTTTATAAATAACACTTTCTTGGCAAGTCCTGCAGAAATTACTTATTTCAGTGGCTCAACCGACTTAAAAGTTTGCACGTACTAGAACAAAATCCCAAATCTGGACATTCACTACCTGAGAAAGCTACCCATAAACCATAGTTTTTTGAAAATTATTTAAGTAACAAAATGAAAATGATCCTTCATTAGTGAAGGCTGTACTAGTACACTTCACTTAATCAGGACACAGATAATTAGGAAATCTGGTTAATTAGGACTTTTCCTAGGAAGCTGAATTAAACCAAATGAGTTTTGACTGGCAAGGGACAATGGTTAATTGGGATGATAATTCCACTTAATTGGTAAGCCTGCAGGCAGTTAAGTGGTCTGTGAGGCTCAGAGGCTAATAACAGCCTTTCTTTCCTCAAAAGACCTGGGCCTGTCCAGAATCAGTAAACCAAAAGGGTTTTAATGCCCCCAAGTACACATTAAGCATCACTCAAAAGTTCACTCTATTCAAGAGGTCATCATCATAGAACTTTTAAGGAAATTGGAAGTGCTAAATTTTTTCCAAATATGTTTCAATTACAAGAAAGTAAATAAAAGACCTAATTTTTTTCCTTGGTGCCTAAATACGGAAGTTTCTCTCAGCCATCAGATTCCAATACTGGAAAACAAACAAACAAAAAAAACCAAATAAAAAAAACCCCAACAACAACAATAACAACAACAAACTCAAAAAACAACAAAAAAGAAAACAACAGAAAGAAAAACCCCAAAAGAACAGAAGAAGAAAATCTAGTAATAATAGCATTTCCCATTCAAAGTTATCCAAATCCAGCCTTGCTGACTCCCCCATAAAAGCCCCAAGGACACAGTCCCACACTCTCGGCCTCAGTTTCCTTCTCAGCTGCTTTCTCAGTACACTGGCTGCTGTTTTTGGGATCCTTCCCAGGCGCCAGCCCCTGTCCCATGCTGCACACTTCTGTACTGCCAACCTGACACAAATGCCTTGACTATTCTCACACAGCTTTAAGGCATCTTTACAATCTGTACTCCTTCAACTGATTTTTTTTTAAATTCAAATTTTCTGACACATAGATGTTACAGCTGCATTAGCCTCATTTATTTAAGAAAACAGGTGCGAAATAAATTTCTTATAATTTCCCCCTGACTACATCATAGTGGAATGCTTAATTTAAAGTAATAAAAAAGATAAAGACTTAATGGCAAGTTAGACAAGCATTAGGATAAGTTCCAGTTTTTCTTGGAGCTTAGGAACTAACAGTGGGAAGTCAGAGAGAAAAATAGTAAAGAAAATCACCAAATATCTGAATACACTGCAATGTGCATGTATCACAATGAAGAAAGTAATGAAGTTATACAGAGTAAATGTTCAATATTTAATCAGTTAGACTCTAGTTAAACAGATAATATTTAATTTGATTCACTAATAACCCAGTGATGATACAAAATCTTGCAATACTGACATCTGTACAAATCCCTGTACATGAAGGGAGATATTATTTTTACAATATTCATTTAACTTGGACATTTGACCAGCCATCGTCTTCAAGGTGTTTTCTCCATCTCTTTGGTAGGTGCAGTCCTACAATTTGAGTCAGTGTATTACTATGCCACTGTCTGGCTCTGCAAATTCAAGATGTAAGTATTTTTAGAAAGGATTATTATAGACTATGATGGAGTTTGAGGGGACATGTATGTGGGGACAGATTTACATCTGCTTTCCTACAAAATACCTTATTTGTTTGCAGGGAGGGACGAAAACAGGAATCTTTTCTGAACCCCAGGGACACAAACTTCATGAAAATGAAATGTCATTAGCAGCACTCTCAGATATTTCCCGAGGATATAATCTCCAAATCAAGCTTTCGAACTGGAAAATAGACTGTTCAGTTGTTTAGTAATTTATATTTATGGCCTTACAATGTTTAAATTCAACTAGCAATTTTACAAAAGGAGAATATACCTAAGAAAATCCTATTAAGGTAACAAGAAAAATGAGTGCTTTTTATTAAAATGCATGCTTCACGGCAATATCAAGCTCCATATTTTCTAACTTAACCTTGAAGAAAATAAATTACTTCTCTGATTTTAATTCAACAAGTAACCAAAATATTCAACAACTCCACTAAAATATATCAGCCCTAAGATATCTAACCATCTGCAGATCTATTCTTTATAATGTTGACTGCTCCTCTGAGCATGGTTAGAGCTCTTCAAAGCATGATGAAATTATTATAAAAGAGCCCTCAATTCTGGGCTGTTTATCAGTGTTCTGACATCTGCCCATGGACACACACCTTTATTTCTTACTCATACACAAAAACCCCTTTCCTGCTATACACAGCTCATGGTAAAGATCCAACACAAATAAAAGCAAGTCTTGTGTTTCCCTGCAACATAATCCCCTGGTCTCAGTCTGTTAACTGGAGGAATTTGCACCCAGTGGAACTCTGCACTTAACCAACTGCAACAAAATTTGTGGTATGATCCTAGGTTAAAATGTCATTTAGCCTTCTCCAGTTTAACTTACTTTCCAGACACTGCAAATACCACCAGGTAGCTTTAAACTGCTTGGAATTACCTAATTTTCTTACTGTTTTCTCCAGACTCAACCAAGAAGTCAGAATTACTGTTGCAAAAATGTAGTGAGGCTTCATCTGAGAAGTAAAAGACCCCTATGGAAGGTCTGGGCAAGAATAAATATATACAAAAACACAGCAAAGATGGCCATTGAACTTCAGGAAAGACCTTGTAATCAAATGTCATTCCCAGGAGGAGGAGTCCCAGCTGAAGCAGTCCCAGCAATCTGACAAAGTCAGGCACACTCACTCACTCACACAAGAGTTCATGTCTAGTTCTCCAAAACCATTTAATATTGATATCTATGGAAAGAAATTAAAAATGCAATTCAGTGTCTTTTTCTCTGAGTCATCTGATATTTTCTTCTGTGTGTTTGATCTTTTCTGCCAACTGTGCTTATTCCTGACTCTTCTCCACCCCTGCAGTTCCAACCCTCTCCCAATAGTCCTGACTTCTCTCAAGAAAATATGACAAATACTGTTTGTTTTCTTTGGTTTTATTTTCAGTTTTGTATGTAAATTTTACAGCTAGGGCCAGTTATTTTTCAAACAAGCATGAAAAGATGATATTGTCATGCTGGTCCTTACAATATCTTTGCATCTATTGTGACATTTTACACAGTTCTTTTTAACAGCACTAAGTAAAAATTCAAGTGGGAAATCCAACCCTAGTTGGCCTGTCAATCTCTGCAAAATTAAAGCTATCAATATTTTATCAAGAGTGTCAGCATGCTGTAATAATTAATCATAATTTCTCTTTGAATTAAAGAACATGCACATCAATATATTAATGGCAATGTGTAATTTTTACATGACATTTACTACTTATTACGTGTGTCCTCCCAGAAAATGCTTCCATCCCACTTAAAATGAAAAATACAAAAATAAACAATATAAAAATTGTTGTTTTATCATATGCTTTGGAATTAATTTCTCATAACTAAAATAATAGAAATATTTATGGTACAATTCACTTAAAAGCTATTTTTCCTGAAAATGCAAATTTCAGGAAAAATTCAAGGCATCTAAATTTCTCATAGATGCTGCAACCATGGATAGTATCTTTCCACTGCAATTTATAACTTATTGTTAATTCATTTAAATTAATTTAATTTTCATTATTTATTCCTGTTGGTTTTCTTTAGCTTTCCCAATCTGCTATTTTTATTTATTCCATTGTTTTCTCCTTTATATGTGGTCTCATCTATAGATGAGAAGAGCTAAGAGAGAACTCACTGGTAGGATCTAGCAACTGGCACAAAAAAATAAGTGCAGAAAAGATCCTTTTTTAAGCACTGTCTCATGGGAAAAGAGGAGATAGGAAGATGGTAATTTACTGCAAGGACAATGTTCACAGGAGTAGAATCAGGTTCTTGGATAACAGGAATTAGAGCTTTATTCAGGCAAAGGATGGAGTATCGGTGTTCATGTGTTACAGATCATCTGTGCAAGTAAGCAAAATATTCCTTCTGCTCTTACTACATAGGAATGAAAATATGTATAATGGGACTGACTTTGACTTGGGGATATCTGCTAGGTATCATAACATGTAGCTGCTACAAAACTTTACTGTTGCTGAAAGAGGCCAGGTTGTAATTGCTGCTGAAGAGCATCCCACAGGCTACTCTCATAACCCAAATGACATTAAAAAAGTGGCACTGGGCAATAAGATATTTAGGTTAAATGCCTCTTTCAGAACAAAAACAATGTAAAAATGACAGTAAGAAGGATGTACAAGTATTTTCCTTTACTCTGGGTGACTGATAATGAAAGCAAAACACATCAGTGAAATAGTGATGAGCACAATTAAGGGCAACTTGGTAATACAATATGATTACTCACTTCAATTCTCCTCTGTCCCTTTCCAAAAAAAAAAACCAAAAAAACCCCAGGTTTATGTTTCTAGATGTAATTGTAAAGATTGCTACAGAAACAGTGAGATGGAGATTTTACTCATGTTCTTGTTCTGTATTTGCACTGAAAATGGAGGTTTTTGTAGAAGAAAGTTTTGCCTCTCTAACAGAATGGGAAATGAGACAATTTCTGCAGTATGTTGTCATTTCCAGATTGGGCACCTCACATGAACTTTTTATCTGTTAATGGCTAGATTTAAACCTATAATAAATCACCAGGGATTATACTGAATGATTTGCAAACTGCTACTATGGTATAGTTTTTTGGGGTTTTTTTGAGGGATATTAAAATGTGAATGACCTCAGAAATCGCTATCTGGCTCAACAACATTAAATATTCTTACAAACTATTTGGACAATTATATCAAATCTTTTTTTTTTTTTTTTTTGCACTGCTCTTTAAACTAGTAGGTGGTGAAGGCTAAAAATGTGAGGCCTAAATTATTGTCACAAATCGATGTGGCTCTTCTGACAGCAGGGTCAGGATTCAAGAATTGACAGGGCAGTCAAAAAGAAAAAGAAAAAAAATGGTCTTGTGAAATGAGGCTTAGTAACAATATTGTGTTTACTGAAGAACATGTTTGATGAAACATCTGATTTCTTTGACACACTGTCTCTGGAGACCCAAAGGGAGAACCACTAGCTGGAAATAGGAGGAGGTGCTTTTAATGTGGAAAAGACACAGAACTACTGACTAAATCCTGAATATAGGAGCAAAAAACACCAGCTTTGAAAACACACATTTTCCTACCAGTATGAATAAATAAAGCTAAGCAGGCAGGTGATGAACTGCAGATCATCTGGGGCACTTGGAGTGATATTTGATATCATTCTGGAATACTTATTTTGTAAATTTTTTAGGAGAAATACTACTGCCTGTGTGGTCTGTGATTCAAAGGAAACAGTCAAACTTCCATTTTCAGAATCCGTGAATTTGCAAGTTCTCTCTTGATTTTCTCTGTGCAAGTTCTGTGAATACAGAACTGCCTCGATTATTCCCTCATGCTCCACATACCTAAAGAAGATGTGTGTAAGTTGCTTAGAAAGATCAAGAAGCTTTTCTGACCCCAATACAATACTGGGCAGATGCATTCTTTCCTATCCTTGTAACTACTCTCCCTAGAAATACTTGTGAGCCACAAGAAACCTGCTATCCTTAGAGACTGTACACCAGTCAGTTTATGTCAGTAAAGAAAAACCTTTCAGGTGCATCACATAATGCTTTATCCCTGTACACAGCGTGAAAACTGCCAGGTTTAGTAACAATAAGGGATTTTCCTCCCTTCCTGATTCTCAGTCTCTAATCAGACTGGTTGGAAATATTGATTTTTCCATACATAAGACTTCTCAGCTGCTCATTCAGGTAGATTTCCTCACCTGCTGTGGGTGCCAGGCAGTATCAGAGCCCTTGTGCAGAGCAGCTGGATAACCTAAGAGCAGGATGCACAACTAAAACTGGTGGACTCGGTGTAAGGGTAGCTGGAAGAAATCTAACAGGCCAACATTACAGAACAATAGATGACACTGTATTATAGCAATATACTTCCTAATAAGTACAGAGATATGTATCATTATATGAAACTCAATACATGCACTATACTAATATATAATAATATACACAAAATCAATGTAGATTCTCTGTTCCTGCTGGCCTTAAACTCCATAAAATCACATCTAGCTCAGAACTGATTAAAAAGCTAAGTATAAGTTGAGATTTAATTGATATACCATATAAATAGACTTCAATTATGGCTGGATACAGCAATTTAAATTAAAAAAGACTAGAGTTTGGCAGAAAATGGGATACATTCAGATTTTGTTTGTTTCCAATTTTAACACTAAGGATATGACTCAGCTGTTAGTTTGAAATGTGGAACAGAAGAAATTACTTTTTAAGTGATATTGCAATACATGATTGCACTACAAAACAAAACAGGCTTTTGCAATCCAGCAGAAAGTATGATTTCTGACCATACAAAAAGTTGAACTCTGAGTGAAGAGTGATTAACCAAATTAAAGATCTCTTTAAACATACTGCAACATATTCACACTGTTTGGGTGACAGAAGGAGATGGAAAAACCACATTCTTGTGCAGATATGCAATGGTGTTTCAGGGACTCATCCCGTTGTACAACATGAATCACCCACTGTACCACACAATTTGTGATAGTCAAGCAGACTGTCAGGATTCCCACTCCCAGTACAAATATTTTTTCGGAGTTTTGTATCACCTCTGTCTTTAACTGTGCCCGCCTTCAGTCTGGTGTGCAAGCTCCTGCTCTGGATGCAGCCCATTTTACAGACTCAAATCTATTAAGTGCTTTTCAAAGCAAAATACAAGTGTAGACCAGCCAATAGCCAAGGCACAATCTGTCTTTCTGATGCGTTTATAGGCAGAAATCTCAATCCAAATCAGAGCAAAATCTTTGTTTAATTTAGCATTGGTTTCTTTCACTGATTTTTAACTGATAGTTTAAGAGTAATGACTGGGAAGAGATAACAGTTGTTTATCCTGTGATTTACTGTGATGTAACACATGCAATTCCCTTTTTTGACACTGATGCAATTTTCTTAGCCCTAATGAGACAACAGCTCTGGTTTCCCAAACCTGATGTCACTACAGTTATTTTACAGCCCTTGGTTGCTTTTCTCCACTCTTAACACAGTGTCCCATGTGTGTTTGGCACCTAAGGAAATCCTGCAGGATAGGGACTCATTACTAGATTAAACTGTCTCAGGAATAGCTCCTTAGAACAAGGTGTTATTTGTTCACTTCCTCAAAAGTAATAACAATGTAAAACAAATATTGAAAACAACAAACAGCTATCAAATATTACTCTAAAAGTGACCTTTTAATTTTTTTCCTCTGCAGAGTTCTCCATGACTTTTTGAAGCCTTTACTGGTTGGCAAAACATCACCTTTTGCTTGCGTTTTTCTGACAATTGTTCCACTGGCAGCTCTTTGACAGTATACGTCTATTCATTGTGTCTAATCAGAATCTTAGAGCCCAGGTTTAACTACAGTTCAGTGTCTTATTTCTGCATTTTAACAGAGTTTATAGAAGTGAATCAACAATCAGAAGGAAAATTCTGAAAAACGAGGACTTTTCAATTATTTTTAGCTCCTTCTTGTTTAGTGACCTCCTCAGGCTTAATTCCATGGTTAGTATATATTATAAACAGAAACGCTGAGCATGTACCTCAATCAGAAATAGCCACAGATCCTGCTGAGCTTGTCTGCTTTCAAAAATTTCTCACTTCCTCCAATCTGGCTCTAAAAACTCTGATTTTCCAACAGTTCTGTAACTGAGTTGTTACTCACTGGGTCATTTACAAGTTACGCCAACATGGAAATAACGCAGCAGTTGATTTGGCATCCAACAGACACAAACCTTGTTCTAGCATGTCAAAAGGAGAGAGCTCAAATGTCTTACTGTGTTTAGTAAGTAAGAAGTGAAAAAAGAAACTGCATGCATTGAAGAGTTTTCAAACTGAGAGAAAATGCAAGCAAGGAGGTAGGTAGTAATTGTACTCAAATAATTTAAATATGCAACATGAGTTATTTCTTCTTAAGCATGCTTTTGTTGACTCCTACACCTATCCTCAGCCTTCCCCTCTGAATGAGCTCCTGTCTCTACTAGCTAGTGCTATTCTGTGCCATTATTCCCAACTGAGTCCCATTTACAGCCCTGGGACTACCTCATTACTCTTTCTGCATAATAACCTTCAGTCAGCTCAGAACAAACTTGATCACTGATCTCTAGAGTCATCATATGACTCTTCAGAAAGATTATACTTTGTATAGACTTTCTTTCAAAAAAAGGCTTAAGTACCTATGAGAATTTCCTTCTGTTTTAATCCAAGTCACAAACAGTTTCCCTTTGCAGTCAATGACATAAGGGCAGCTCTGGAATGCCTCCTCTCCTATTAAAAGCCTTTTCCAGCCTCACACAGTTTATCTGAAGGTTTTGTCTCTCACTTCAATGTTTCCAAAGTGAAGTGTGTAAACTTAGAGGGCAGGCAGGTTATAAAATGCATCCTAATTATCAGCATTTTTTGTATGATGGTATAAGTGGGCTGATGGCTGGGAATGTACTTTGAGATATCACTCTCCTGTGTAGTCTCTTCATCTGCCAAATGGCTACAGATTTTGGTACAGGGTCTAAGTATTGCACCACCTGTGTAGGTCTCAGCCAAAAGAACCTGCTGTGTTGGAATGAAATAACCCATGATCAAGAAGCAAATCTCCATCTTCAAAATTTGACACACAAAGCAGGTTTGACAGACAAAGAAGTTTCACATATCAACTCCTTTAAAAAATTGCTACAAACATAAAGATTTAGAGAAACATTCTTAATAAGAAGGTTTGATCCCTGTCACATCAGACACACGGATAAATGTTTAACGGAATTTAATGTCACTAACACAATTTTATCAACAAACTCTCATTGAACAGGAATTGGGATTTGTTGACTAATTTTCCATCATGACATAAGAATACCAAAGTGTTAGATTATTTTCTCTGCTTTTTTAATAGCCTGCAATCTTTCCCAGCTATTCAGTGAAGGACTCCTGCAAGGCACAGTCACCAAGCAGTTATGCTGCTACTGCAAGTTTTTACTTCACTGGCCACATTTTTTTTCCACTGCTTGTCATTTCAGTACAATTAACTTTTGACTCACTGGCCCAGTCCAGCTGCATCTGACAGATGTCCAGTAGTCCTAAAACAGTAAATCCTTCCCAATTTCATGGAAGTGCTCATCCACACCTGTGAGGAAGATACTTGCTGATGCCCTTACTGAAGAGCAAATGCCCACATAAGGCGAGCCAAAAAAGCCCACACCGAAGAATGAAGTGCTGTCTGTCTGGGGTACATAAAAGCTTCAGACTGAGAATGCTTCCCCTGCCTGAAAAACCAACATCCAACCATGAAACACAAAGCATGAGAAATCAGCCATTAGAAAGCAGCACTGCTGCTCTTAGACCAGAGCACTATGACTCTTCTCTACATGCCTGATTTATTTCCTAAAATTAGGTCTACTATATTAGTAACTGCAAAGTATTGCATCATTTTGGTAAAATTCAAGTATAACACACTTTATTTTTCCAGTTACACAACCAAAATTTATGATTGCTTTTCCTGCATCATTAATGAATGATAATCCTACCATGTCCAGAGATTGAAGTCTGTATATTTTTAGGATTTCTTTTATTTCTACTATGTTTCTTTAACTCATTTGTATTATCACTGCATTGCTACCAAGTATTTACTTCACAACTATTAAATTAAATATAGAAATTTTATTTTATAAACTTGATTGCAAATAATCTGTCTTCTGCATCTTTCCTGATTTTTACAATCATTGTTCCTAAATTTTTGCCATCCCTTCATCACTCAGGTTGAATGAAAAAAGTTGGGGTTTTTTTAATGTCAAAAGCTATTTTTATAGTCAACCACCAATCTTTCCTTCTCAACTAATATTTAAATTTATTTTTTCTTTTAAAAATCTCATGCCAGTGAAGTTTTGTCATTATTCCTTGCCATTAGGAGACATAAAACCTTTCAAATAATCAGGAATATATACAAACATATCCTTTACTTTCTAAACCCTCATGTTTGCACATGCTGAATGTATACAGGCAACTCTTACTGTCTTTGAGAAGTACATTCTGTGGATGAGTGTATTTTTATCCTTCATGCTGATAATTTCTCAACAAGTTTATGTCAGTGGCTTGGCACAGAGCAAATGAGACATCCATTTTCAAACATCTCCATCCATGGAGATCAGAATTCCCATCAGCCACATGAAAAGTTGTCAAATCCTAAAACAGAGCACCTTGTTGATGAATATTTCTCTCTTGGTTACAGGAGAAAGAACATTTAAAATAGGTAGATTGTATAATAGTAATTTTATGTTTTCTGAGGGGAAGAGCTTATTGAGTGATTAAAAAATCTGGTCTGCTCATCGTATTTATAAATGTTATTAAAAACTTTGAATAGTAAAATGCTAGTATTTCAATTAAATTATTCAAAGCAATAAAATCTAAAGGTTATTGAGGAGAATTGCTGAAAGGTCTCATTATACTCTATTACTAGAAAAAAATTGAGTGACAATAAATGCAAAGTAATGCTATGAAAATAATTAAACTGAAGTATTGATAAACATCAAAATACTGAAAGTAAATAGCTCTTAATTAGTTATTATCATTCAAGAAAGATGCCCTGGATTTTTTACAAATGCCATTCAAAAAAAACATCAAATCAGTCAAGCAGGAAAAATAGCAAGTAACACTAGAAAAAGCCCTGACACTAAACCACAAAATAACAGAAGATCATTCCATTACTGCACTTCTTGACTGCCAAGATGAGCTACTGTGTGCCTTCCTGGCCATCCCAGCCCAACAGAAAAACAAAGGAGTTACGCTAAGGAAGAGAGCGAAACACAGCCAGAAGAATGTAATGGAAAACTAGAGTTACCTCTGCTTTTGTGTAATAAATTTGGGGGCTAGAAAATAAACAAATCCAGAACAATGTTAGAGTGAAGACTGGTGTGAAATCATCCTCTGCTTTAACCATGCATGAAGATGAGGGCACTTACTGACTCCTAAGAAACTGCTTTAAAACGAACAAGAAGAAATAGAATTCAGGGTTTTATTTCTGTTTTTACACCCAGTGCATAACTGAACTGTCAAAAACATTGCAATCTTTAGTTTTTCTGAGGTCAAAAGCTTAAATAAGGTTCAAGAAAACCACATTTACGCAGGGAAGAGAAGTAAAAGTTACCACAGGGTATAAGGCAAGATAGTCTTGGATGCAGCCTTGAAAAGATTTAATTTTTGACTGCTGGAAGCTGAAAGAAAACAACTGAGGTAAGATTACTCTGCAATTTTGCTTTTTCTTTCATTCTTTCGTAAGTGATGATATCTCAGCATCCTCAGAATCGACTACACTGACTTTTGCTACCATAAAAAAAAAGTAAGGTTTACTAATACCACCAAAACCATTTTTCTTCCTTTGTTTTTAAAAGTAAATAAAGAAAATAAAACCAACACGCTGTAGGATCTGCAGTATGGTTTTCATTGTGAATGACAGCATGAAATTTTTTTTTTATTTAAGTTTACTTTCACAAATGAATTAAACCTTAACAACCCCATTGTCATTTTGCTGTTAAATGTAAAACATACAGGTAAGTAACCTGCAAGGTAAAGTAACCTGGTTAAGCCAATACCAATTTCTTGAAAGAGACAAAATAAGTAACCTTATCTCCTTGCTTTCAGTCTTATTTTTTTAACCAGATGTTGTCCTTTTCTTTCCTCATATTGATGTCTGGGGAAAAAATAAAAAGCTACTAATATATGTGATGGGGACACATAAAAACACCTTGCAAATTTTTTTTCCATCATGATTACAAAGTAATTCCTTGCATGAAAACCAGTTATTTTAAATACTCTTTCTATGCCTATTTTTTTTACAGAACCACATGGAATTTTATTTTCAAACCGTAAAGCTGCAGACTCTTCACTGGATCAAACAAACCACCTTTATTGTGACCAAATCTGTCCTCACACACAGAGCTCTTAAATGAAATGCCACATGTGCAGGAGGGTCTGGTGCTAAGGCAAACACTCTAATGGCAACACCCCAGAAAACTTCTTGTACCTATTACAGACCAGCAATTAAGAAACCAGAAGCAATACTGTGGATTCAATTTTTTCTGCACGAACTTTATCACCTGCACCGAAATAATTTCTTCTGATCTACTACTGGTGAAAAACTACCCTAGGAAAAGGAAGCAGCAAGAAAAGCCTAAAATTGCTGATGAATATAGACTCACCAAGCAAACTGGAAATATCTCTTTAAACTACAGCCACATCTTAACAGCATGCTCAGCTTAATGATCAGTGTGAAATCCCCTACTCAGGTTCATGTCCCTGGCTGGTCTGATAGGAAGGCTGTGCATCATTGATTCCTTTGGGTGTCTGAAAGACATCACCAAGGAATTGCTTTCACAGACTGAATAAATCTTGGAATATCTAAAGAGGTCTTAATCCACTCATAGTGGGAATATCAACCCTTAAACCACACAAGACAGGAAAAAGATACTGTGATTATGGCATGTCGACACACGGCCCACCCTTCATGACGCAAATATGAAGACGTTTCAGGAATCATGTGCTCTTTGTGCTTATATTCATTTTATAGCTATACAGCAGAAAGAATCAGTAGTCTTTACTGTTTATCAATAACAATATAAACAAATCAGTCAATTGAAAAATAATGGAGTTTAAATTTCTTGAAAAATTGAAACATTTTTAGTGTACATCGCCAGCCCTAAATGCTGGGTTTGAGGGAAAGGTTTAGGATTATTTTCATCAAGCTTAAAATAAGTGATTTAAACAATACAAATGCTGCTAAATCAGCCAGCATTGTTGTTAGGAAAAACTTCAGTATTTATGAAATGTCAAGAACCACAGTCCATAAGTTGTGAAGACTCTCTTGAGTACACTGATGTTTGAATGTATTCATAGTAATTTGATTTGTTAAGCAATGTTTAGGGGAAAAATGCTGTAAAGAGCTAAAGTGCTATGACATTTTAGGCCTTGACAGGATCTCTGAATTTTATTTCCTTGATTATCAAAACTTGTGTGTTAAACTGCCAGAGATGTTGCACACTGGGATAAACAGAACCCAGCACAGCTAAAACAGCTGCTAAATTTTTTCCTTAGCGCAGTTTTAAAATAATTACTGCATTAATTAATAATTATTGCAAGCATTTTTGCAGAATGTGCAAATGTAAATTGTTTACTTTGACAGGCATAAAAGCTATATTTTACAGATGCAGCTGTGCTGCTGCTCAGTGTCACATTTAGGGAAATATATTGCCTGTTGAAGTTCTTTGAAAGTGGAAAAAAAAGACTGGCATTCCCCCACCACACTATAGTTTATTTAGAAACAAACACAAGATTACGAAACCATGGAATATGAAATGGTATGTAAATAGAGATTTCATATTATACTGTAGCACAGAAGAAATTCAGATGGCTAATAAAAAATGTGCAAAATAAATATCATATACCTAAAACTGACAGAATTGTTACTGTGTGCTGTATGTACACAGATTATGTGTAACTTTGGTCTGTTCTATACAGGAGTTCATATATATACCATAAATGCATGTTTGAGGTAAAAGAATATCTTTTGCAGCATTAGACGGAGAAAGACCTTCAAGTGACTAAATCCTACTTTACGATGTTTTAATTGTTCCCACTGAAACAAACTGGCCTCAAAGTTTGTTTCCAACTTCCCACAGATACAAAATCCCACAATTTTTTCATAAATAGTTCTGGTATAAATAGTTTCCTGTATGAAATTAGTACATTTTTATTTCATTGAAAGGCTCTTCTTCCTTAGTAATTTTTCATCTTTAATTAGATGGAACAGTAAGAACAGATAATATTCTTAAATGGTTGGTAAGATAATTTTCTTAAGCAATGGTATGGAGCAAGGTGAGATAAAATGATTGAAGTTAAACAGTCAGTAAGATATTTAGGCACTTACAAGGAAGTCTGGAAGAGACTGTAACCTGAATTAAAAACAACATAAAACTCTTCATTCACCTGTTGCCCCACCACTGTGATTTCTAATAACAGAATCTGATCTGAACTGATAAACACCCTCAGAAAACTGTACAGGCAGGCAACCACCAGCCATTGCCCATCAACTGGACTGCATTACATTGCCATGTGTTTATTCCCAGCCCTTGAATGGTGCCAATATGCTTTAATTTAAAGCAGATTCAAGCAACTAGGATAATGTATGCAAATATATTGGACTGCAGCTTTTAAAGTGGTAATTGGTTCAATTTCTGATCATCTGACCGCACAGTTGTAAACAATCTTTTTAAAGTGGTCATGTCACCACAGCTGCAATCTCTCCTCCACATAATAGCTCCCTATTACAGAGCACTCATACGTAAAATGAATGATCAGTATCTGCTTCCCTCCTTCTCCCGAGGGATGCTAACCATGTCAAATAAAAATGCTTGGCTTAAAGGGAGAAAAATGTGAATCAGAAAAAGATTTTTGCATGTCTTAGAAAGCATGCAACTCCTGAAGACAGTATAGCTCCTTGCTACAAGGAAATTTAGAGCTTGTTTGGAAAATATATTTGTATGTTTGGATATAAATCAAAATTACATAATCCTGTTTAATGAGAGTGATGTAGAATTTCATTGGTCATTAATAGTGAAAAAAACCTTAAATGCATTTAATAGCTATGAACCTTTAAAAACCTAAAAAGCAGATTTCAAACTTTGAAAAGCTTCTAGGCTCTCCTCCCCTCCCCCTGTTCCCCAGTCTCCCCTTCTAGTTTGTGGACTCTGCGTGCCATTCTGAGGCACTGAGAACTAACATCAGCCTTAGGGTCCTCACAGAGACCTAGGTCCCTGGCAGTTTAGGATCAGAAGTACCTGGCTGTCAGATGCCTATGGATTTTATCAAAACTGTGTTGGCCACAAAGGTGAATCTGCAAAACACCTCCTCCTCCTAGGCATCACTCCTGTTTGTATTTTCCACATACCTAATACTGGATAATTTCCAATGTGTTAGCATCAGTTCCAAATGTGATTGTTAATGTAAGGCCTTGGGGAGTGCATTCTGGTTTTCATTTTTACTAGGCTGACAGAAAAATAATGGAACAGGCAGCTGTGTTTAAAGACACTGAGATTAATCCTATTCACTTAATCATGGGTCTTCTCATCTGTCTCATTTCAATTATATGCCAATTTTCATACTAAGTAAACATCAACCCAAAACAGAGCACAGTATCTAGCTCGTAATTAGATATGACACCCTGCAAAGCCTTCAATTTGAATAAAACCCACCAAAGAACTAGCAAAGTCAGTTACAAAATCAACCAAGCAGCTTGGCTTTGGAAATGTGTCAGCTACCAAGGGCTGCAGACACCGGGGCTCAGTCATGCACTGGAACACCAGCTACAGGAAACCCAGAGCACCACCTGAGCCTGAGCTGCAGCTCTGAAATGTGCTAACTTGTGGCACAGACAATGCCAACAGTGCTTTCTAACTCCGGCTTGGAGGTAAAATCCTAACTAGTAAAAATATGGATACCTATTTTTGGGTAAGGCAGATGGTGAAAATGAGTTATCACATTTAAATCAAAAGTAGTTGTTCTGAAAACTTTGCTTCAGTTAATAAATGTTAGGTTTTTTTTCTCAGTCCTCTTCTCCATTTCTCTACTTTTCTCTTATTATGTTTTCGGGGCATTTATCTTAAAATTCAGTCTCATTAAAACTTCTGGATAAGGTATAAAAACATTATTCCATTTCACTGACATGATCAGTATAATTTCTGAGGGCAATATTTCATGTAATCTTCACAAAATTCATAAGCAATAAAAAAACTCATTTGAATAGTTTATTACATCCTTGATTTGGTATAAATAAAACTGTTATATTCTACTGTCTTATCCTGGTCATGCAATCCCAATATTCACTGCCGCAATAAATTAGGTCTTTTAAATAAAAAAAATCATAAAACAAATTCAGGAGAGGCTGTAAACAGGGAACAAAAAGGGAATTATCTAGTGCAATCTTTTTGAGTGCAAAACTCTTGAAACACGTTGCAACCAGTCAGTAATAATTGCTTTATAAATCTAAAATGAAGCAGAGGGGATAAAACTAACAAACAAGTAATAAAGTACAATTGTTACTTGTTTGGAGTGATTATGATTCCCTGGAGGGAAGAGGGGCACAAAAAGGCTGGTTAATGTTCAAGGATCCCCTCTGTCAAGCTCAGGAGTGAGCCTCCAAGAGGAGGTCAGGCAAAATTGACAGGAAGCTTATATGGATGAATAAGGAGCTCCTGGACAAACTCAAAAAGGAAGCCAACAGAGGGTGGACACAAGAACAGGTAGACTGGGAGGAATACAGAATACAGGAATACAAGCAGCCAGGGATCATGTTAGGAAAGCTAAAGCCCTGACAGAATTAAAACTGGCCAGGCATGTCAAAAGCAACAGGTGAAGTACACCAGTAATTAAGGGAAGACTAGGGAAAATGGGGGCCCTCCCTGTAATAAAATGGGATACCTGGCTACCCAGGACATGGAGAAAGCTGAGGTGATCAACCACTTCTTTGCTTTGGTCTTAATGGACAAGTGCTCCAGTCACACCCAGGTCACAGAAGACACAGGTGGGGACTGGGGGAATGAAGAATTGCCCACTATAGGAGAGGGTCAGGCCCAAGAACATCCAGGGAACCTGAAGGTGTTCAAGCCCATGGGACCTAACAAGATGCATCTGCACATCCTGAGGGAACTGGCTGAGGAAGTGGCTAAGCCACTGTCCATTGTATATAGGAAGTCATGTCAGTGACTGGAAAAAGGGGAAAAGTAACCCCACTTTCAAAAAGAGAAATAAGGAAGACACAGGAAACTACAGCTCTTTCAGCCTCACCTCAGGTCAGAAAGGAACCAATCCTCCTGGAAGCTTTGCAAAGACACATGGAAAATGAGGAGAAGAATGGTGACAGCTGACTCAGCTTCACTAAGGGCAAATCATGCCTGACAACTTTGGTGGCCTTCTGTGACAGGGTCTATTACTGCCACTGTTCAACCATGTTCAAAATGTAATAACAAATAACCTGTTTTTGTATTTCCTCCAGGGTAGCTATTACACTTCTATTGGAAAATACATATAGTCCTTACAAATAAATAACATGTCACACAAAATATATGCTTACACAGATGCTGAATATTACAACAAATTTTAATACTACTCCCAAAACACACTGGTCTCTCTCCCTTACTCACCCAGGCTGAGCAGAACACATGATGGATGTAAAAAATCCAGGAGCAATCATCATTGCACCATGCTAGAGTGCAGAAGCTCTTTTCCAGAATGAAGAGGACATAAGAAAGTAACTAAACAAGAACCTCTTACAGAAACAAACTGAAGTTTAGGAAAGTCATGAACAACTGGAAATAGGGTTATCCAAAGGACAAAGCAAATTCGTAGCAAATTTTGTAATTGGCCCTGTTATCATTTTAAGTTATAACAAGCCAGACATTTCAGGAACATGTTACTTAATGTTACATTTTCTTCCAGTTTAAAGGCTAGGCAAATCCTCACCATTAGCTTCTAGCCAAAATGTCATTCCACGATATGCTGCCAGCATTATAATATTGACCTAATTTGTCCCTTGTATTATAAGTTCAACATTAAGTCAGAAATCATGAAAAAGAAAATGTTTTCTTGTCTCACAGTTACTTCAAAGAATTTTAAATGGTATTTTATTACCAGTGTTCCCAAACTGGAAGCATAATAAGGAGATCAGAAGGAAGAATCAGAAAGATAGATTTAACTTGTTTAAAATGTAGTTCATTTCTGGGCACTTGATGCCAACAAACATTCTTATTTTTAAAAAATATCCAGATGTTTATTTTTAACAGTCTTAAGTTACTTAGGTTTGTGTTCATAAAAAGAGAAGTTTATTTGCTCTTAAAAATTTAACACTTAAATAGTCTACTTCGATATTTCACTTGTAACGTATTCCCCGTATTCCCGTTTTGCCCCATCAAGAAGCCCACACCAAAAAAGGCATTGAAATTCTGACATGCAAGTATTCTTATGCCTCACCTGAACATCTCTTATTTTGGCCTCATATTACTCATAAAAAAGGCACTTGTTGAATCCTTCCATTATTATCAAGAGACCTGAACAGACACTTCATTTTTTTTCAATCAAAAATAGAAACAAGCTCTCATCAAATTCTTTTTAAGGGATATAAATTCTGAACACTTTTAGAGCACTAAGAACTCTCAGGACAGACCTCAGAAAACAACTCACGTAATTCTAGTACTCCTTTACTTAATATTTAGTGTGCATATGTTTCAATTCTAAGACAGATTTAAGTATGAAAATAGCATGGAATAAATGTATAAATGTGGAAAAAATAAATTCCAGAGAATTTGAGGAAAATCAATAGTCGTGAAGGTAAATATTTCAGAAGGTGATAGATTCAGTATAAATCAAATTGAAAAAGTTCACAGCTTTAGAGTACGTTTCTGCACTCTCCTAGCTGATGGAATATTGCTAAACTGTGGTCTGAGAAAACACATTGACCAATAGAAATAATATTATACCTAGAAAATATACCAGGGCATCAGCTGTGACCCTTAATGGTCTGTTTGGCATCTCCCTGGGACAAAAGAATGAAAGATGAAAGTTCAACAGAATAGGGTGAAGGGGTTTTTTCCCTTAGTCTAAAGAAGGAACAAACTCAATGCAACAAACCATAACCTGTCACAGAAGAATGTTAAAAGTGACTTACAGGAACCAGGAATTTTTTGATTTCTTCCAAGGCATGACTCATTCGAGAATACGCCTCCCCAGGCGGAGCAAACACTTCGATTAATACATGGAGCTCATCACTTAAGTGCGCGTATTTGGCTTCTCCACTTTTCCGCAGTTCTTCCTCCTATGAAGGAATGGTGGATTTGGTTTTTAGAACTGGAAATCTACTAATTTTGCAGTGATTTAGCATTCACAGATAACAGGAAAGGAGAACATACTCTAAGCAGACTTTTAAATCCTTTGAGAAATAGAAGTTCAAGCCACTTCAAGATTTAAAAATCAACTTCGAGAGTTTGAATGATAAAACCAGCATAATTATCATCTAAGTCAGATTTTAATCAGCACAGTGAAAAAATGCTAAATACTTCAGAAGTAAGTACTGACATATTAAATCCATAATGGAAAAGCTGTATGCATCTGTCTGAATCTTAGCTCTTAACAAAAAAAAAAAAACCCCAAAACCCCCAAAAAACAACAAAAAACCCCCCACAAAAAGCATTTGACCATTTTGGAACACTATTGTTTAGTAAAGTCTTTAGGTTCTTCAACAAATACCTGCAGCCTGTACATTTTAGTATCACCGAAGAAAAATATGCCCTAGGACCTTTATTTGAGATACAGAATCGCAGAATCACAGGATGGTTTGGGTGTGAAGGGACCTAAAGACTATCCAGTTCCAGTGCCCCTGGCATGAACAGAGACATCACCCACTAAATCAGGGTTGCTCAGGGCCCATCAAACTTGGCCTTAAACACTCCCAGGGATGGGGCATCCACAACTTCTCTGGTCAAACTGCTCCAGTGTCCCACCACACTCATAGTGAAGAACCTTTTCCTGATGTTTAACCTAAAACCTACTCTCATTCAGTTTAAAGCCAGTACTCTTGTCCCCTCACTATGCGCCTTTTTCCAAAGCCCCTCTCTGGCTTTCCTGCCCTCTTTCTGTACTTGGAAGGTGCAATGAGTTTACCTTGAGCCTTCTCTTTTCCAGGCTGAGCAACCCAAATTCTCTTTGTAGCAGAAAGGCTCCAGCACTGATCATTTCCATGGTCTTCCTCTGGACTTGCCCTGACAAGACCATGTACACCAGCTCAGTGTACACCAGCTCAGATGGTGAATCACCTCACCTACATATATCTCAGGCATCTCTGAGTCCCAATTTTCTAGGTATAAAATAAGCCTAATAAGCCTACTTCATGTCAGAGTAATGCTCTGAAATGTCAATCCCCTTTCTTACACAAAGCTTTGAGATAGCAAATGTAAATTGCAAAATACATTCGTAGTAGTTACTGCTCCATAAAAATCAAAGACATAAAATAGTGATCATGTTAATGGCACTGGCTATGACAACATAATGAAAAAATCCATGCCATTCCTACACAAGCTAAAAATAAGTAATGCCAAAGAAATGATGAGCTGAACTCTCAGTCTTCAATAATATTTTGAGAAATGTAATTTGGAAGAAAATATGTCTACACAGAAAAGATTATCACAGAAAAAGAAGTAAACTAATTTGCTTGGAAATGGTGAAGAGATTATTGCTTTTTAGTATATAGTAAAACAATAGTTTATGAACATGTAGCCAAGATATAAAACTTGTTAGAACGGATTACAATTCTTACTGATTTAGTTTATTTAATTCTGCACTAACTTCACTTATTTTAGTCTTGATTAATTTATACTACTGCTCGCTACCAAAAACATTTGCATGATGCTTTGCTCCTGCCAATAAGTAAACAGTTCTTTTTATCTATGTTAGAGACCCAGCCCCAAGGACTTTTTGATTTTCCAGAGAATACACAAAGGCTACGTCCTTTAGCTCCAGAGCCCAAGATCTGTCTCCATGGCAAGCCAACATTTTGCCGATTATGATAAAATCGTAACTCAGAAAATGTAAACTATTATTTTATTTTTAAATTTGAAACTTGACATAATTGTTTTCAACTGATGTTAAAAAAATTAAGGCATATAAAAAAATAAAAATTTTTTTTTATTTTTACAGTTAAATTATCTTTGGTTTTTTAGCTTATCACTGAAATCTTATTGAAATGTCTGTTAGAACCATAGCATAACATAAAAGTTCATCATGAGATGTTACAGTACCTTTCTGTTTTCTGGGAAAAAAAATCACACATTTGATTACTGCTTCTGGAAAAATTAGGTATGGAGTATTTCAGTAGAATTAAGTTTTAATAGTTATAAAGTTAAATCCTAGTGATTGCTGAAAGTTTCTTTCCTGTTGTCTTTTTAAGAATCTGAGGAAAAAATAAAACCTCACAGAAAGGCCCAAAAGTAATCTTTCAGGAAAAGACTACCAGCAAACTTAGAAATTAGGAATTTGACCTTTTTTTCAGACATAGAAAAAGCAAAAGAATAATGTTTGACTCATTATTTTGATGTGGAATTTGTAGAGCTAAGTCATCAGTAACATGATTTTATAATGCATACCTGGAACATGCTTCTTCGGTGGTAATAATGGTAATTATGTTTCTCTTTTAATTCCTGAACAAACTCAGGATTTCTTACAACAACCATTTTATAGCCTGCCTCTTTGGTTCAGCACATGCTTTCTGTCACTACTTGGCACTTATTTCTATAGCTGTTAGAAAGTGCAGGCTGAGGTTGTGAGATACTGCACATTTCTTTCTGAGGATACCTAATGAGGTTTCTTCTTGTGGGACACATGGGATTAAAGTCTGAATTTTCACACACTATCTCTTCCCATCATAGGGTAAAATGTCACTATAATGGCACTTTTATTGCAAGTGTATGTGCAGAGACAAAGAAACTTAATAAAAACTATGGCAGAGTAAGAACTCACAGACCCCATGAACACTGTACCAAGCTCTGCTTCCCAAAGCCAGTGAATATGAGTGGGTATTTGGGGACAGAATGTAGCCTTACATTTAACTGAATGTCAGGTATCAGGCTTCACAGTGCTGGGGAGGCACTCCTTGGTATGGCAGCTGGTACCCACTGGCAGCTAATGCAGCTTTCCAAGGGCAGAACAGATGAACAGGCCCTCCCAGGAACACACAAATTTGGAAAACACATTTTAAAATCTTCATTAGCAAGCAGCACATCCCAAATGCACAGTAAAATGATCAGTGCTGTGGACCCAATATCCACACTGCTTCTATTTAGGATGATAGTACTGCCCCTTGTGTAGCACAGCAGAGGGTTTTGCCTCCTGCTAGTTGTACTCTGGTTGCAATAACTGAGTTCCCACTAGAACTCAGGCCAGAGAGCCTTTCTGGAGCCCAACTTTGATTTACTTTCAAGGAGAAGAGTCCAGTGAACTCAGCTCGCTTTAAATAATGGGAATTGGGAATGATCAGGAGGCTCTCCCATACGCTGTGCTTCTGAGTCAAATGAAAACACTGGCAAATAACATCCCATGCAGCACAGGTAAGGACTGAAAAGGATTATGAGACTTTCCAGCGCCTGATGCATTAAGGTAGTATAGCTGAAATCATCATAAATCTATTTTATATGGTGTTCTTTACCTATCTGGGTGCTAATGGACTTGTAAGACCCAAGTGGCCACTGATGCACCAGTGCAATTACCTGTGGGCTTTGGCTGTTTCTCATGTAATTCTGCCAAAGTCACCTCTGAGGTTCAGGTATTCCCCATGGTGCTGTCTGTCGCTTTTGGCAGATTCTCATAGCATTTACATTCTGCAATTCCCTGCATTGTGTCCAGCAGTTTTCTAGACCCTGTTCAGCTTGCACAGCTTTGGCTGGTGCCCACCCAGCAGCCGAGTTGTTCCCTCGCAGCCCAAGCACAGAAATGATAACTGCTTCAGCTTACTCATGTAGACATGATATGAAACACAGTGGAGATGGATTAACAGAATCAAAATGCAGTTAAGTCTTAGGCACTGGATCTTAGGGTAAAAAAACAACAAATCTGGGACCTGATCAGTTCTGCTTTGTAAAAGGAATGGAATCCATTCCTTGGGCTCTGGGTCAGTGATGGCAATCACTCTTAGAACTGAGTCAATGGTTCATAGCATGGCTCTTATTTAGATCATGGTGACAATGTTTTACTTCAGTGTGGGTTGAGCATAGTAGAGAAAACACGTGTCACCCTCCAGAGACAACTGCCCCTCATCCTGATCCTCTTCCACTCCATTCTGCATGTCAATTCCCTTCATCTCTTAAGAGTCACAGAACCCAGCTCCCCTCATCGTATGTGCTTCAGGCTCCCTTTGTTCTCATTTGCTGCCTTACAGTGTCTGTCACACAGTGCTGAAGTCCACTCACCCTCAATATGAGGCATGGCTCTATAAGCCACTCCCTCATAAGGATAACAGGTATTTTGGAACACATACTGTGTTTTGTAATTTCCAGGTGACTAAAGCAGGGAAAGTAACTTATAAAACTCCATAGCAGAAATTTTAGAAGTACGAACCTCTGCAAAAGTAATGGATGTGAGTGACAGGAACATAAAGGCCAAGAAAAATGATGAATTATCTCTGGATATAAAAGGAGTCTTAACATTTTAAAAGGACATATGTTGACAGAGAACTGCTTTCTGTCTGGAAGCCTGGCCAAAAGTTTGAATAAAAATATCAGAATAAAGTTGAAAGAAACAGAGTTTGCACAGAAAACAAAGCTATACAGTCCAGATTGGTGGATCAAAAGTGTCCTCATAACACTGAAATAACAGGATATCAACGAATAACAGAAAATAAACTTGCAGTAGGAATTGTGGAGATCTCAGAGACAAATTTCATCAGTGCAATACAAAAAACTTCCTATAATGAAACAAATTCAGCTACGAAAAGAAACAATGGGTGCTTGAGGAACAATATGAAAATTGTAAAGGATTTCATAGCTTGCAAGAATTTGCAAAGAAAAACATAGTGCAGAGACTAGACAAAGATGATAATCACAGGGCTGCTGCTACACAGGCATTATTCATAAGATCAATGGGCAATGCTACAGAAGAAAATTAATGAGCATGCAGTTTGACAAATGCAAACCTATTCATTTGTAATCTGGACATAAATGAAAAAATCAAAACGTTTTCTGCCACACTGACAGTAGTAAAAGTAACAGTAAACTAATTTCTTGGGCGTACTGGGTTTGGAGTTAAAAAGCTTTCAGGTCCATGATCCTACCAGTGGAGAAACAAGAAACAAAACCAAAAACAAACAAGCAAACAAAAATAAAAAGAAAAGAGAAACAATTTTTAATTGATAAGGCATTGGAAAAGGATTCAGGAGAGTACAGAATGAAGCTAAAAGACCATAGCTATACCTTGACTCTTGTTTTTAAACCAGTTATTCTCACTCCATGAAGAAGAATAAAGAAGATAGAGGTGGTGAGTACATGAGGAGAGTTCACACAGTAGTGCAAAGAGAGTGGGTGTACAACAGCTGCAGTCAGCCACAGAGACTCCATTATGAAATGCAGGCATCAGAAAGAACATTGCCTGCAAAGGAGGAAATTACTGTAGATATAGGTGATAACAATTATTTTTCTATACTTGATTCTTCATTAAAATTTTCATTTTTACTGTGATGAAATGGAGCAGAGAACTGTGCGCATTCAGTACTGTCTTGGGCAAACAGATCCTTCAGTGCTTTATTTCCTGATGCTTTTCCATAATGAAATACAACAAAATCTTAATGGCTAGGAGGTACTAAACCATATCTAGATAATCTTTTTGTTTAGAGAGGTGAAAAGGCAAAAAAAGACTAATCAGCAGCAGAATGTGATGATAAGACAACGACTATTGAAAGAACCCTAACACCTGGCATGAAGGTTAAATGAAGAAAAAAACAGAAATTCTTTGGGGGAAAAAAGAAGTTTAGGAAAAAGATTACCACAATTAAGTGATATGTGCCAAAACTGAGAAAACAAATGGTGACCACTGTGACCAACAACTAGTGATCTATGCCTAAATTCCCTGCTAGAAAACAATGAGTAACGACAGAATTCACAGACCTATAAATACTTCTACACTTGTACAAATCTAAGCAGAAGCTAAAACAGCATAGATAAGAACCACCTGGGCATTAGACAATTGCTCCTAGAATCAACCGAGCCAAAGACATTCATTGAAAACAATCAATGAATTGCAAGTTTGCAAAGTTTATGGAATAAATTGAGGATCCTCAAGAAATGCACTATTTCCATACCTGAAGATGCTTCGTAGGGTTATGTACTTATGATCACAACTAGGGATCACTGCAATCCCCAGAAACCTTAAGATTCAGAAAGGTTTTGCCTTAATTTATGAGAGTAGAAAATGTCGTGCTTTTATTTATGAGAGGCTAGTCAGCAATTTGTTGCAACCAAGTTACAATGTAGTCTGCTTGAACTCCAAATGAGATTTTACACTTTTACTGTGGGCAAAAACATATCTTAAGAGAAGTATTTTTCATTTTCTGTTTTTTTTTTTTCCCTTTAATCCCAGATTTTACCCAGATCCTAACGCTGTGTCCCTTTAATGACCTGCACCTGACCTTGATGCCTCTTACAGCCCTGGAGCCTTCCTTACCATCCCATATCTTTGCCTTCAGTGCCTCCACTTCCATCCCAATCCAGTACTCCCCAAGCAGCAGTTTCACTCTAGGGCCATAGCAGCACCCTCCACACTGAATAATGATTTGTTATTGCTACCATTAATTACAGATATAGCACAAACCTAGGCAAAAGGTAAAGGAGCGTAGGTAAAAATCACTCAGCCCTTGGACAAGGGCTGCTGGAAGTCAGCAAGTTTAAATGGAGATGGGATCTGATCCTGAGCAGCCAAGAGAAAAACTGGCAGGTCCCAGCCCTGAGCTACGGTTTTAGCACAAAGCTGTAACCTGCATCAGGTTATGGCAACACCATATTTACTGGGGCAGTGTCAGTGGAAAGGCAACATAAGGAGCTAACTGCCTTTGATGACCAGTTCTGAAAAGCAGTCTCAGGTTATAGAGATTTCTTTTTTTTTCAGCTAAATTTTAAACCTAAATATATAGCTGTATATATTTAAATATATAGCCTTCTGCTTTCAGTGCACTTCTTAGTCCCATCAATGCTGGATTACACACCTGCCTATCTCAGGGTATAAACAGTTGCTTGGGCTGTGCCACAGTGTAAAGTGTGATGACTACAGCTACTGCTGAGGATGAGTCTCTGCACAAATGGATCAAAACTAAATGAGCACAGTCAGTGTTCCCAAACTCCACCATCCCTTTAGGAAGGACTCCTCACTATGATCTAGGGTTTTGCTCAACTACACCCCAGCTGCTGACAGCCAATGCCAAATCACCACATTCAAAAGGATAAATACAGTTATTTAGTGATTTGAAAAAATGAAGAATAGAGAGATATAATAAAGGCTGATGACACTGTAAGAGCTTGAAGAGCTTACTGTGTCAAAAATAAAGCAACAAGCCTTTGGCAGAAGAGAAACATCATTTGAGGAAAGCAGATATAACTTCATTTACACTGGTTGGAGGAAAATATACCTATATATCCTCTGCTGTCATTTTTACTTTCCAGAAATCATTTTCCTGGTTCTCTTACATCAATCTAGTTCTATTTCATTATGTTTGGAGCCAACAATTTTATAGATTTTAATCCCTTTGTTTAGAGAGAGAGAACATGAACAGTCACCTTAAAGTGACACAAATGTTTTAGACTCTGGAAAACTCTACTAATGTTTTAGATAATTCAATAAGCTAGCTGATGAAAAATTATCCGTCATCTTGAAAAGAAGGTTAACTGTATTTTTGCTAAGAGTTCCATAAACTCACAATAGTTTATTTATCAACGATTATTTTTAATCAGGAAACATTCATCTTTATATCGGTTATGTATATAGTGTTCATAAGAGCTGTGTTTAATGAAAACAGTATTGTTATTTAAAATGTACAAACGGGAAAATTTAAATTAAAGATCTGTATCACCTTTTTGTTCCTTCTCTGCCATTAAGTTTTATTATGATTATATTAGTCCTACAGCAACATATTGTTTCCTCCAAAGAATAAATAGCACTTGTATCACAAGATTCACCAGGGATATAGTGTTTTTAAGAATAGGGACTTGTATAAAAAGAAATGTTTTGCAATTCTCCAGGCTCTGAATGAATTATTTTGATACACACTACTGAACTGAAATAAAAGTAAATTCTAGTTGTGGAGTAGTCAAGTACTTTAAAGACTTTGGTTTTGGTCACCTGAAGGAAATAGTAGAAAGAATATTTCTACCATGGGGAAAATTCTAGAGTTAAAAATCCATGTCTAAGACATTTTATGCATAATAAGAACAAAAGACTTGTATTTTGAAACAATCCATCAGAAGAGATGTTAATGTGTGCACTTTGACTATAAAGGAGCCTGAAGCTTGTCTCTGGCAATTAATTTGTTTATATTTAAGCCAAATTTCATGATGAATGCTCCAAGAACACACTTGAAAGTAAAGCCTTGCGTAACCACTCCCTTGATGAAGGATGCTTTCCCAGGCCTAGAGAACAGACCCACTGATGCGTTTAGGTATTTCTTCAAAGCCTAATTGTTATTGTAGGTGCCTACATAAAAGAGACCTCCAAGCCTTTCCCAATATGTGTAACCTACTCACTTATAGCTGCAAAAGAACTCAAACACCCAGAATTTAGGCACGATTTTTATCCTAAACACCAAACTGTGGCCATCTAATTTTCTGTACAGGTGCTTCCTATGGTTGAAATCTACAGATGCCAGAATTGTCCACAGTAATTCTCCTCAGACTGAAGTGTCTGGGCAGCAGTGCCACCTGAGGGTGAAGGAGATTTGATAATTCTTTCAGGCTTAAGCTTCTCTGGGATTCATAAAGTAACAAGGGACTAAGTAAGACAGATGTTCCCAATCCACTCCTATTGAATACAAAAGTGGTGCTGCTGCCCTTTTCCTTAATGAGGTAGCCATTGGAGAGCTCATCAAGTTACGCATTATAGAAGTCAGGAAATAGGTGTTCATTGTACAGAAGTTGCTAGATGAATCCCACAAGAACCATTTGGGAACGTGTTCTGTTAAACTATTCATAAGTGATCCAGAAAATGAGTTGAAACAGCAGTAAAAATTCTCCAGTGATAAAGACCACCTCTTTCTGTGTGCACAGACTCTAGATAATGTTATTTCAGGAGAAAGATCTTGAAGGCATTACATTCAGATCCACAGAAAGAATTTGCTCAGTGTTTAGTATCAATTACTAGGGTATTTTCTGTTAGGCAATTTTTAAGAAAGGAAGATAAATGAAACTGCAAAACCTCTACTAGACCATCTGGGTGCCCCAATTCTAAAAAGTTTAGGAACAAAACAGATTAAAAGAATTATTATGAAAATGGAAATATTTTCATAGAGATGCTAAATACCAAAGTCTTAGCAATCTTTATGTTCCTGCAGTTCAGGATGTCCTTCAACAATTAATTCTTGGAAAGCCTTTCAGTTTTCACTTGTTCTTATGCTCCTTATTCAAACTTTTCAACCTGCAACTTTCAGGAGTTGCAGACTGAGTGCATTAAGTTTTGCTGTCTCATTTGGAACTGTGAAGCCATGAACGTGGTGCATAATGTGTTGTATACATGGAGGAAAAAACCCCAGCATGTAGGCCTTTTATGCTTTTGTCTGTGACAGTGGCAATTTCTTGCTGATTTATCTCCTGTTACATAGAAGTGTATGCTTAAGGTGGTTATATGTCAAATTTGGAACCTACTTCTGATGTTAAAGATCCTATTACTAATTAGCATTCAAATGAGCTCAAAATAGTATTACAGGTGCTTCATCTAGACAGCAAGGCAACACTTCAGCCACTCTGATTGCTCATCATAATCAGAGCTGAGAGAGTGCAGAGGAGAGCGATTTACAGCCACTTTCAGCTGCAAATTCAGGAATCGTGCCTGCGGCAAGATGTGTGGAGAGCTGCTGGCTGCCTTCACCTCCTCATCTCCTGCAGTGGCAGCCTCCTCCCCTCCTTCCATGCATCGGGACTTTTTGAAGGATAATGTTGTTATGTCTCTGACAAACCCTTTCAAATCCAGCTGGGAAGTGCCTGCAAGTGCAAGGTTTAAAAGCTCAAACTCATGATCCCATTTAACTCATCATTGCTTTTTCTAACAAGTCTCCATCATTGTGCAGGATTCCATGTTAAGGTTTTGTACCCTGAAATGCAATGGGACCTGTGATACAGGAAATGTACTACCCTAAACAGTGGATATAAGGGAAGTGACTTCTCCCTGATTGCCATATTGGCCCAGGCAGGGTAATGGGAATGGTTTGGCTTCCAGCAGTTTAAAGACCTGTCTGATAAACTGCATTATAAAGTTCATTTTCCTGGCTGATTGTCAATAATTATTTCCTTAAGGCTGTCCCTTAATTAACCACAACATTGCAAACAAAAGCAGTAAATGGATTTGAGTATCCTACCACAAATTTAGAAGAGACCACAATTTTCTTGTAATCCCTTGATTCTCAAGCAGTGATGTGGAAACCACATCAGTGGAGGGAAGCCACAATGGCAGAGACAAACTGAACTCTGGGGAGTGGAAGAGGGAAAGGCAGTTCATAAATAATTGGCAAACACTGTATCTCTAATGGCATTTACATAGATAAAAATGTTTCAATACCAGATCTGACTTAAAAAATACATTATTTCCTGAAAAAGTATTTGAAATTAAAGATAAATCAAGTAACTTAAAAATCAGTGTGCCACACTTCTTCACAAACATATCCTTCTCCTGAGCCAGAATTTTAATCTCTTGTAAATGACATGAATTTTAATCTCATGTAAATCATGTCTGACAGTCACACATGGTTTTGCAAGTTTCACCTTTTCTTTTCTTGTAGAATTAGGTTTTGCATAATGATAAAGAACACAAACACACTTTGAAATGCCTAAATTATTTGTTCCTCTACTATCTAGAAAATCTAAGTATTCACCCTATATTCCCTTAGGAAAATAAATATTAATGAGACTGCAAGTTCTTGAATGATTTCTCGCAGCAGTGTCAGAAATAGTTGACAGATGTATATGTTATAACAATACTGCATATATCATAAAATCATTGAATGACTCAGAATGGTTTGGGTTGGAAGGGACCTTAAAGATCATCTAGATCCAACTACCCTGCCATGGGAAGAGATACCTTCCATTAGATCAGGCTGCTCAGAGCTCCATCCAAACTGACTTTGAAAACTTTCAGGGATGGGGCATCCACATCATCTTGGGGCAACCTGTTCCAGTGCTACACGACCTTCACATTAAAGATTTCTTCCTAATATCTAATCTAAACTTACTCTCAGTTTGAATCCATTCCCCCTTACTCCCTCACTTCATGCTCTTGTAGGAAGTCCCCTCCATCTTTCTTGTAGGCACCCTTCAGGTCCTGGAAGGCCACAATTACATCAACCCTAAACTTCTTTTCCAGGCTGAACAATCTCATTTCTCTCAGCTCTTCTTCATAGGAGAGGTGCATCATCCCTCTAAACAATTCAGTGGCCCTCCTCTGGACTTGATCCAACAGGTCTGTGTCCTTCCTGTGCTGGGGAACTATCATGATTTTATGTCTGACAGATTTACTGACTACAAGTGAAATAGCTTGCAAATAGATTCTCAGTCATCTCAGCTATGATGGGGATTTGCTCTGCAAAGACGAAGAACACATTTTCTAATCTTTTCATAATGGAAATCCGTAAGGCTATTAGTCCATTATAAGCTGTAAATGAATCTGAATAAAATACATGATTTTTTAATGACTAGTGATTATAGTATTCTAACAGAAATTTACTGAAGACTCATTTTCACAGAATGTGCAGAGTACTCAGACCATGTACAATTCAGGTAACAGCAGCTCCTTGGCAGTGCAGTCTGGACCTGACCTGAACTTTGTATCATGAGAGGTGCTTTTAAAAAGCTATCGCTTGTAAAGGAAAAGTAAAGGAAGTCAAAATTAGTTCTGTCAAATTTGTTTAACTTGAGATAACTTGGGGGTGATGATGGTAGCTTTTGGTTGGGGTAACTTAGTCAGTGACTCAATAGGAACTTCAGTGTTCCTCACAATGTATTTTTAGAATAAATTGTTTACCTAAGAACAAAGATAGATCCTCACTGGAAGGCAACTCACTCCTTTGCAAGGTACATGCAAATTCCAGAAGCACATAGAAAGCAGCCTGAAGAATGCCAAGGGCTTTCTTCCAGGAAGTCCTGTGTTCACAATTTCACACTGTGCTTTCTAGTGCCCCAAAGAAAACGCCCCGCACTCACTTCAGAGGAGCTCACCCCAGGCTGAAAATGTCACTGGTACTAAACTGGCCAGGCCAAGATGTCACTGACTGAGTGCAGCCAGGGCATTCCCTTTAAAAGCTCACAACCCTCTGCTCTGGATCCTCTACCCAGAGCTCCCCATGAGCACTTGCATGGCACTCAATCCAGAATGGACTATCACCAGAACTCCAAACATACATAAAATTGAAAGAGTAAAATAATTCTAAAATTCTGTTTAAAACAGATAATTGTATTCCAGAAAAGGTTAAGTACCTGCAGTCTTCAGAGTCAGCTAATTTTACTGCACTAGAAATTAATATTAATTTACCACTTAAATTTTATTATCCAGATCATCCCTGGCAATTTAAAGCACTCCTCCAACCCCCTTTATGTGCTCAGATTTATGCAAGAAGAAATAACCTTGTGCAGAGGCTTTGAGTGTTGCAAAATTTTCATTACATGGTAGCCCTATCTCAGATAATAAAAAAATATGCAGATTAAATGTATCAATTATAGTCAAATCTGCCTAATGTCACCATCAGTTTACCACAAAATTTCCTTCTATTTAAAGCTGTTTCCCAGGAAACATTGTAACCTGCCTCTGGCTGAAAATGAAGCATTTTATTTGTTTTCTAGTTCTTTACTGCTTTAGCACCTGTGGTCTCCCTTGTTGCTCATTTTCAATACCAGTACAAATGAACGTAAAATAAAATTGAACAATAACCCTGTTTATGGTAGACTTTCTCCACAGATTTGAGACAAAAGTTGAGGATATTTTTATCACTATATGAACATGCTCAAATGCTATGATGGATATTAAATGCTGAAAAAAATAAGTTTCTTATTCTTTCTTCCCTTCCTCATAAATTGGAAAAAGCAAAAAAGCAAAAAATATTTCCTAAATAAGGATAGATGCAGCACAGAAACTGAGCAAAGCTTCAGCTCCTAACAGACCTAGCTCATTGTGCTACATTTTCCATCTAAATGTTGGGGGTTTTGAGTCAAAGTGTTCAAAGACCAAATTACTCAGGTTCTTTAAAGACATCATCATCTTCTTCCCCAGGCCTTTGCTGATGGGCTGGATCTAAGACAAAGGTCCCAATTCAAAAAGATAGTTACAGGAAAAATGAACAATTATTTGTGTCCCATGAGTGGAGTTCATTTACCCTGACTTAGGCATCCAGAAGTTAGATATTTAAGCCTAAGCTAATCACATGGAGCTCTCCATGGAAACAAACCTCTGAAGCTGAGGCTGGTGTTCAAGATGACTTGGGAGTTCAGGTGAATAAATCAGTTTATGGATTTAAGTATCTTTTTGAATCTGTCCAAATCATATTAATAAAGAAGAAATTAAAATAAAATTGGCAACTATGAAAATGGGAAAAAAAATCCCAAAAAACCATGTAGCATTGGTTCAATTCTTTTATAAAAATTATTAGGATGAAGGAAAAAAAATGTAAATTAACAGAGCCATGTTAGACAAATTTAAAGACTGCTGGCAGTGCTTTGGAAACTGACTGAAGGATTACAGACATCATTTTAACTGCTCAAGACAAGCTAATATATCCAGTATGAATCAAAAACATGGTATATATCAATTTTCTCTTCCAAACACAAATTTAAGCATTAACTGTTTTCCCTGGGCATGCTGAATGAAAATTGCAGTATTTTACAGTTGACCTAGATGTTGCACTGCTGGTGACTTGAAGAGCAAAGAAAAATGTGGAAACCTAAGCCATCAGGCAAGTGCTGGCTGAGATGTTACTATTACCAGCTTCATACCTATTTTTATTGCAGCACAGTGTAATTCTTATTTCATTCAGAGTGATGCAAAAGCAACACTGGCCAACAGATTCTGGTATGATTTAAGAGAGATGATATACCTAATTATGAGAAAGTCCATTTGCTCCACTTTCATGTAAGTTACTGAGAGGTTTAACAGTGATGGAGTTCCCCAGCAGAAAAGGCACATGGTGCTCAGGCTCCAGGGATCTGTGGGAATGCTGATGCACCACAGCAGCTGATTAATTAACCCTCTCTCAGGTGTCATTTAACAATTACATCCTTTCACAATCAGTAAATCTGTCATGAAAGGACAGGTTCTGCCCCTCTGCAGTCTGAGCAATGGCACAGTGGCTATCATGTTATATTACTGCACTCCCCTAATATGTATGAAGGAGTCTGGAGAAAGCACTCAAGATGCCTCTCCAGTGAGCAGAGCATGACAAATTTCCATTAGCAGTGCTCCTCGACCTCTGGCCATGATGGGGCTTACTATCCCTTGGCTCACTTGCCTCCAGTCTTCCACTGTCCCTCCCTTGTTCCTTGTGCCTGTTCCAGGGGCTGCAATGCCCTCTCCAGCACCAGACTGCACCTGTGTTTCCTTGGCACACTCCTCCACACCCACAGAGAGACCTCCACCCGCCAGGGACTTTATGTGAAATGGCTAACAAGGAAGTAAAGATGCTTGCCTGCCTTATTTTTCTTTTTTTTTTATTCCTTCTCTCCCCAGTATCTCCCTGATTCCCATTCTGTCAAAGGTGTTTCTATGCTAGAAATGATCAGTGGCAAAGAAATCCTCTTGACAACCATTCCTTGCAGCTGCTGTTTTGGCAGACTGCATTCACCACTGCCTGCCTCTGCCAGGATCACCAGGCACTGGGTGAGAGAGGCATGAGGACAGCTGAGCATCTCTCCCTGGGGCTCTGGGTCCCCAGCACTGCACTGCCCACAAACCCTCTAATCCACTCGCATGTGGGTTTTCAGTCTCTCAGCCACCATCTCCTCAGACACAAGGGGGGTGACAAATGAGACAAACCATCGTGTTTGCCATAGAGACGGAGATCTGATTTTTCTGTGTCTGTGGAAATGCAGATCAGCATCCTGCTGCGTGCGAAGAGAAATTAAATGCCACTTTCAGGAGACTATTATGGCAAATAAATGTAATCTGCATATAATGCAGCAATGATCCTGGACTATCTACAGCCAGCTTCATACTACTGGCAGAATTAAAGCCCAAAACCTGATGGTTGGGTGCTTAGTTCTGTGCTTAGGAATTGCTCTTCTTTCATTCCAACAGTGAGAATATATTTGATCAAGTGTTGCTAGCATCTTCTATCACATAGAATGCTACAGTCTCTGGACAATGAGTAGAAAGGAGAGGTTAACAAACTAAGGTCTGCCAAATTTCCTTAGTACAGAAAGCAGAAAAAGCTGTTTTATTCAGATTATGCAAGTACTGATAGGAATGCAGAAATTCAATGGCTTTACCTGTGAAGTTCAGAGTCCTTTTCCCTAGATCAGCACTATGTGATTGAAATACTTGTAACTTTAAGGAGGAACAGTGCTTTCTTCTTATCGAAGCCACATTGATAATAACAGTAAGGAAATATTTAAGAGTTTAAGAAGTTGTGATGATATCTATTTTGCAAAATTAATGCAAAGCCAGCAAATATTATTGCCGTTATTATACAATATTTTACATGCTTACATAACATGTTTCTAGGAAAAAAAATTAAATTAAAGAACATGAGGCTGTGTTACAGGGTGGAGGCGAGAGGAGGATAGGCTGCCTGCCAGACCCAGCCAGTCCAACACCAGATGAACAGGTAGGGCTCCCTGAGATTGCCTGAGAGCCAAAGGAAGCCTTTGAAGTATGTGTTGATGTGATGGGTTTGTTTAAGTGTCATTTTAATTTGTGAACACAGGTGGATGCATTGCTATGAAGTGTCATGCATTAATCTTAACCCTGAAGGATTTTCCTTTGCTTTATAACACCCCCCTCGACATGCACTAATAAGAAACACACTGTTAAAAAACCAAATAGTATGGTTTTGAGAACCTTTTACTTTCAGGCCAGAGCACAAAGGGTCAGTGCACAAACAAAGTCCAAGATGAAATAAATCATCACATTTGCCAGCACATGAGGCCTGTGATTGCTGACTAGTTTTGTAATCAACCCATGCTGTATCTTTTGAGCTACCCACTGTTTCTATCACTTTCTGAATCTAAGCACAGCGTGCAGGTGTTTTAATTCAGACTTTGTCTTCTGCAGTGAAAAATCAAACCCTGGTTTCACATTTGAAAAACTGCATCCTCTAAGTCGCAATACTTTTGGTCAACATGATTGACAAATACTTTAAGCATACCAGTCTCTTTTAGTGTCTCCAGTATAGCTCATTACAGTGCTCATCTAAATAGATGGGGATTTTTTTCTTGCTTGTTTTCAATAGACTGCTTTGTATTTTATTTCTCTTATTTCCACTCATTTTCTTCTACCCAGGTGGGTAGAAGACATCCGCAAACATAACCTTGGGGAAATCTTTTTATGTGTTTCCCAAGTGTGTTCATAAAGAAACAGGTGACTTGGAAACAGAATCCTTCTATTCCCTGCTCGCAGAATTTCAGCTTTCATTTTCAGGGGGAAAAGAGGTAGAGGTCTAGAAGGAAAGGCTACATGAAATGCAGTAACAAAGGTAGAAAAAAAATGCCTTATTTACTTAGGTTTCTATAGACAAACTGAAGGCCTTTAAGATCTTCATTGCTGATTTTCTGCTCCTAGTGGATTAGGAAAGGGATCTGACTGTGCGCTGTATAATGGATAATGGTGGTTTTGGAGCACAGCACCAGATTTTCTCACTTTTGTTTTTGGATTTTGAGGAGACAGCTGCAGCTACTTCACTGTTGCCTGATAAGCTCTGGTCTCTGACAAACTGAAAACCATGAGGCATTGATCAGGCATTGATCAGCCAGAAGGTTACGCAGCGCTGATTTGCTGCCCATTGTCTGGTTTTGTGCAGCTGCTTGGTGTCCACAAGAGCAGCCTCTGGGGCAGCCTTCGGAGCAAGCTGGAGACCCAAGCGCTGACAAACACACGTCACCAGCTGTACTGCCAACCAAACCTGGTGGAACAGCTATGGGAGTTGTTCAGCAAACACAGTCCGTGCTGGAGCCAGCTGACATCTGCCAGTGCCTGTATCTGTCACCAGTAGCTGTCAGACCTGGTGGTCATGCTGGACATCACGCATTTGGGCTGCATGAAAAAAACATGCCACTACCACATTGCCTAACGAGAAGTTAAAACAAACAGATTCCTGAATGGAAAAGGGAAACAATCCAGTGTGGCGCTTCTACCTGCAAGCTGGAAGATAATGTAGGACCCAGTACCCATTTGGCTGCACCTAGAGGTCTCTTTGCCTCCCAACAAAAGAAAAACAGAGGCAAGAGACATAGGAGTTCATGTGAAAGTCTTCACAGGAGGAAGCCAAGAAAAAGGTCCTATTTGAAGGTAGGATTTTTAAAGGAAAACCTGGGTTTCTGAACAAGAAAGCATGTTTGTTATTTCCTACTGTGTTCAGGTAAAGGACGTGTGGCACGCATTTTCTATGAGCGAAGAGGAGAAATAACACTTAATTCTTCCTCCACAAGGTGCAGAAAGGGCATTACCCAACCACGGAGAATGTGCAAAAAGTTATAGAAGCACTAGGAGAGTTCTCCTTGTTGGTGCAAGGCAAGACATCAAAAAAAATTAAGAAACAGCAAAAGAATATTGAAAAAGAGTTACAGCCTGACTTCAAAATTATGACTTTAGAAAGTCTAAAGTACTTTAAGAATAATTTTCTATTTGAATAAGCTTTCCTGCCATTTGTAGTCTAGCACATTCCCCTGAATATGATGCTACAGATCTACATAAATCTGTAAGTATGTTTGACAGCTATACCTGTACATTTGCCTTTGTGCTTTTCATCTGAAAAACCATGTTTTAAGCGCATGTGTCATTAGTTTTGTCATTACTTGAAAATGAAAGGCAAGGAAGGACACGATGAGCTATGTTGAATGCAAAAGATCTCAAAGAGCAAACTGGATTGCACCAGCTGGTTTCTGAAGGCACCTGAAATAAGTAGGAATAGCCAACTTCTTCTCAGAGTGACCAGAGGGCACAACTCATCCTCCCAGCAGTCACCTTTTCACTTGGCTGAGGAGAACATGTTTAGATGGTCTGCTCTGCCCTCAGTCAAGTGTGAATTAACATGCAACAGCTGAAAGTCAGGTGCTACAGATGCAACAAGCACAGCAGAAATACTGATCCTGTCTGCTGGAAGGTGGGTGCATTATCTCAACTCAGCACAGAACTGATGTCTTCCATTCACAGTTCATTTCCACTGACTGAGCAGAGCTGGCATCCCGCTTGTAGGAAAAAAAGAAGGAAAAATAAACCCCACAGCCACAGTTGGTCTTGGTGTCTCATATTTTGTCTCTCTCATGGCACTACTAGAACACCCCTTCTTTCAGAATGACTCAAAATAAGTGGGAAAAGTCCTTTTCCTCCTAACTTTGAAAAGCTCTTCAAGTGTGTCTGTTCCCAAGTCACAGGTACATGATTCTTCTACAAAGCACAGCTGGTAAGGTTGTCTGTCAAAATCACATTCATACTTCCCAAAGGCAACCATTCTTTTCATTCAGGGGTGCATTGATTCCTCCAAAGATAGTGCAACTTCTAAATCTCAACTGGATAAAAGTATCAGCTGTGAAACACCCCCTCTCACATAAATTCAGACACTTGAGTGTGCCCACTGTCACCTTCTGCTTGGCTTTAGGTAGTGTACCATGATAATTCCTACACTGAGAACAGTAAAATACAGAACACATTAGGTTATCTCCATTTTCCTCTGGAGGCCTGTCCTGCCTTCTCATTTAATTATATAATTCCTGATTTAAAGGCACTTGATCCCCCTGCTGTGACTGGATGACTACTTTTCAAAAACTCAGCCATGATATGTTCTCTAAAAGCACACGCTCTGAAAATGGACTTACACTGTCACTGCCAGTTTAGGAGAGAGTGAGATTAAGGAGCAAAAGGAAAGTGGTTCCATTAGAACCATCCAGGCAATTTACAATGGCTATTCTGTGGCTGTGAAGTGAATATGAATTAGTAAAAACCTTTAAGATCGTGAATAATAAAAGAGTTGCATTTCAGGTTCTACAACAGCTTGAAACGCTTTTATTTTGAAAATGCCACTTGTGCTAAGGTTTAATTAAATGAAAAAAGAAAAAAAAAACCAACAACTTGTAAACAAAAAAGATCTAAATACAGAGGCAACAGAGAGAAATCACCAAGGCCAGAAGAAAAATGTGCTGTATCCTCTGCATTATTCACCAACACAGCAGCCCCAGGGCTCAGGATCACAGTGCTTAATGCATTAATCTTTTCCTGGCCAGTCCCTGAAAGCATCTGCATACACTATTTCAGGACTAAAAGAAGTTATGCAATGTTTTGCTAGGCTTACATAGATAAGATGAGTACACTTTGTTTCTCAGCCAAGTCCTTGTTTTCATAGACATTGTATCTTTGAAAGCATATCTACAATATTAACACAACACAATGATAAAACTGCACATGGCCTCAGAAAATATAAATGTAAAAAAAATACACAATATTTTACTAGCTATATTGCATTAATAGATTTAAAGCTTAGAAATACTGAAATTTCCACCAAAATTAAGCATTTTAAAATATAATACTTCATATTTGATTCTGAATTTCTAACTACCTAGTGCTGTGCTCTATGTAAATTACACTGCGTTGAAAAATAAACATTTTTTATTTAGATTATCTTTTGTAATTTTTCTGGCAGAAGCACTAAGTCATTTTCTTATATCCTTGGAAAACGCTGTATGTGTAAATGTTGGTATAATCTGGCTTTATGTTTCTAAACCCAGTAATAAATGAAGTGAGTTTTTCATTGCAGTATTTATGATGCATTTTGCTTGTTGCAGAATGAGACATATTGATCAAAAATCTTTCACTGAAATAGCTACTGCAGCCAATGCAGCATGAACAAGCTTAGGATTCAAGCTGGAATAGGTACAAAGACAAATTACTAGGATGCTCAGAAGTACTGGGAGTGTCTTTCAGGAGAGGCTTCTAAAATAGCTTGCGCTTTTTGCCTAGTAGATTTAGATGGGACATATGTTCTCTATTAAAAAAAAAATTACAAGGAAAAAAAATAAGAAAATAGGAAGAAAAATGAAACTGAAGGACTAAATTTCTAGCCACCAGAGATTATTTTTGCCTGGGGAGCCTTCAGATGCTGGTAATGGGAGCAGAACTCATTGTAAGAGTTTAATCAGGTCATTAAAATGGCTATATAATATGATTACAGACAGAGCAGGAGCAAGTCCTCCTCTAGAGCAGGGAAGTGTGATCTTTTGACACAGAGTTGTCATGCTCAGTTTTAACATTATCCGCCTTTGGGTTAGCACTTCAGCATTAAGTATACGCTGAAACTTCACTGATTTCTTTGGACATTTACAATCTCTGTTGACCAGGACAGTCAGCCAGACAGTATTTGGAGCCTCAGGTAATCTATGAGATAGCTGCTGTATCCTTTCATGTAGAAGTAATGCCTTGCCAGAGTGCTGCTTAGTTACTTGATTATTTTTACCTATATGTGAACTGCTTAAATATGAAATGCTTTTGTTAGGACAAAAATAACGGCCAAACACACTGACTTGTTTTGCACTTTTCAAAATATTTGTATTTTTATTTCCTCCTCTATTTGTATTTTAGAAAAATAATAAATATATACATATGTATGTGTATATGATTTCTCTTTACTGCGCAATTTCCCATCAATTTGAAGTAGAGCAAAATGGATGGTAGAGCAGCAATAACATTAAGGCACATACAATGAGGTAAAATGGAGAATGAGAAAATCTAGTAAACCTTACGATTAAAGCATGTAATTTTTAAATTTAATGTTAGCATCAGAATCAAATTATCTCTGAGTACTTCATCAAAGTATACTTAAAATGCACACAGAGACAGAACCATGTAATCAACTTGCACTGTTCACTACAGGACCAGCAAGTGCCTGCCCAGGTTTCCTTGGTCACCTTATCCTCCTTCTCTAACTGCATCCTTCCTGCCTGTGAGCTTTCCTGGGCCAGCTTCTCCATGAATCCAAATGAGATGCCTGCCGTTGCCTGTGCAGAACAACCCCCTGGCTGTCCAAAATAAAGCCAACATCACTGTCAGGGACTGACAGTGCTCAGCTCATGGCTGTGTGTGCCTGAGCAGCACATCCCACCCTGCACTAGAGCATGATGCTGCACTCTGTTCACCCCTCTCAGTGACCAGAGGTGGGCTGTGATTTAAGGAGAACCATTTGGCATGAACTGCACAGCCTATTCTCACATCTGACTCTCAATAAATCTGTACAGCCAAAGTGCTGAACATAAAGTGGGCATAATAGACATTTCAAGAGATTATGCACATGGTCATTAGTGCTTTGCTGAATTGCGATTTCACAGCAATTATTTTGCTACTGAATTTTCCAAATGTCCATTGTGACTTTCTATGTTCCTCATTAGACATAGCTGACAGCTTTTTGGCATTAAAGAATGATTTTTTCAATTAGAAGATCACAGTAAGTATTGTAATATCAAGATGAACAACAATACTCCGATTTTATATAGCACGCCTGTATATATAACATAAAAACGAGTTAAGCAATTATGAGGCCTCTTCTGTAACCTGCAAACGTACTGGAAATCATTGTCCTTCATATCTGTTTGGACCAACAAAGCTGGCAGGACTATGGATTTACAGAATGTCAGCCAACTAAAAGCAGAGTGTTTGCTCCTTTTGCAGAAGGGAGTAATGCTGTTTATGATAGAACCCATGTTCATACACTTTCTTGTTTTCAACATGAAACAAAAGAATGAAAAACAACCAGATTTTCAAGTGCATTCTGGTAGGATATCACTATGTTATACAGGATATAAGTCACATCATATGTTTTATATTCAAATTGTATTTTTACTTACATAAAATACTCAGAAAATAAAAAGAATGAGAAGTAGGATCTGGTTTGCACAATTTAACTTTCATTGATTCAGGGGCATTACAAATACATTTTATATTATGCCTTTCATCTTAGCTTAGCTTTTTACAGACTGATTAAAAAAAAAATAGACTCCCTATAGGGTGAAAACTCAGTCTTAAAATTGAGGCTATGTCAGTTTTAAGAAATAAGTAATCCAACCATTTAATTTTTCTACTTCTTTTATTTTACATTTTTTCAACTAACAGGCCAAGAAAACAGGCACTGGCTGCCAGCAACTGAAATTGGCTAGAATGAGAAGGCTCAAGTGCCTCTAAGCTTCATTTTGGTTTCTGTGAACATATTTGAAAAAATATGGCAGGAATTTTCAAAACCATATTTGAACAGAGTACACTTTCTCCTACTTCAATTTTGCTTATTTAATCACATTTAGCTGTCAAAGTAACTCTACTTACACAAAGTGCCTTTCCTAAGCTGATAGTGAAATATTTTTCATTAATAATATTATTTTGTACTACATGAAAAAAAAGAATCCCATTATATTTATACATGGATGCGGTTTATTTGCCCCATGTTCTTGTCTGTTCTAATGAATTTTACATTAAAAAAGTGTTATTTTCTTGCTTGCCTGACTCCATTTCACTTCATTTATTACAGAAATGAACAGGCTAAAAATTGTTGGGTTGTAGAGTTGTTACCTGGTTGTTCATTTTTTTTCCTTTCATTTTCCAGACCTTGAGCACAGGACTAAGACCTGAGAACACATGTACTCTAAGCTCAGCTGTGACAGGAACTCCTCTCATGGTCGTGCCCCCAGTCATGCAGCAAGGGGTGATGGATTTTGTCAACCTGAACACCGCACACCCCACAAGCTACTGCAGTAGCAGAAGAGCCCCGAGGAGCTGTCTCAGAGAGTACTTTTGAGAGCCAGTTTCCTTCCCTAGTTTCCATCCCAACAAAGAATTGTTTTGATCCTACCCTTCACAAACAGCAAATTAAAAATGCAGGTTTGCTTCATTTGGGCATCACCCTGGGGAACAATCTCCCCCAGACAAGGGGAGGGACCCTCCCACTGGAGCCACATAGCCAAGGGCTAGGACAGCTCTTCATCTCCTGACCCAGAATGTATGACCTGATGAGTTTGCTGACCTTGTTTCTCCTCAGTTGTTCTCATCAGCTTTCCAATCCCAAAGGGATAATACTAAATGGTGTGGCAGGAAAATACGGGGCATGAAGGGTAATTTTGTATCTTTATACTGAAACAAATTTTTTAACACTTAATTAACATCAAAGCTAAACATTTTCCCTTCACTTGCAACTTTACGGCTTCCTTTTTTACAAATACTCTTTCTGGTCACCCTACCTGGTTCTGTAAAATGGCAAGAGCTGGTACTAAAAACCGTACAACTTCAAAAGAAATAATTTGGATCCAAAGTTTTCAAGTTTGCAGTTCTGCCAGGAGGTATAACTGGACATTTATATTTCACTGCTTTTAACAAAGGTTTCTTTCAACTTGGCACAGAGAGGCAGTAATTCTGTAACTTGCTATTAAGCCAGTATATTGCAAAATATCCAAGAAAATTTTTATAGAGAATGACACTTCTAAGAAATATCTACACCGTACCTTGGAATATAGGTATTGAGCTCAAATTGAGTAATGAAAAAAAGTCAGTAGGGCACTATAACTGAAACTTCAGCAAAAGTAATCCTAACCAAACCACATTTTTAATAATAGGAAGACCGTGAGGGAAAAAAGGCAGGAAACATTTTTAACTGGAATACTTAACATAGCTATTAATTACATGTAATAGTAAACAACTTAGTGGGAAAACCAGCTTTAATACTTCCTCTTAATTTTGAAAATTAACAGTTTTCAGTTAGAGGCAATACTAATATAAATACAAGCACAATTTAATTCACAACCCACATAAACATTGTTTAAATGGTGTTAAGTCAGCATCTCACAAAATGCCTTAAACAAATAACATTGTCCCAATACAATGGCACATAGTGCTATAACGTACAATAAATGTCATTGCTATTCATCACTTCAAACCTGCAGCACAGACAAACAATATAACCTGAGCAAAAAAAACCAATCAAGGCCCCTTTCACTGGAAAGTCATGGGGGGAAAAAAACCCACAACTAAACTATGAAAGAAAAATAGCAATGTGAATGGGAATACCCATTATTCAACCTTTTCTATTCTGATGACGGCTCAGAGACCCCATCTGGATGAAATGCATTGGGTGCTGCCCTAAAAATGGCCTCAGTAATGTGGACTCGAATGAATTTTTACAACTTTAAATGGACAAATATCCACTTGAAGTTCACAGCATGACTTTTATAAAGTACATAAAATCACCTCCAATGGAAAGAAAGAAACAGGGAAACATTCCCTGAAAATTTTGTTGCTCCGTTTTTTAAAATCCTTCAGTAACCACTATAAAGAAGAAAAATAAAACAGGCCATAGAGCTCACCACAGGGTACCAATTTAACCCTGTCCACTTCCATCTTTGTGTCCACAACTGTCTGTCAGGGGGATTACTTTCTCTCAAATATCACTAGTTTTCTATATTTAGTGTAAAAATTTATCATACTAGAAACTAAGAATGCAGGTGACGATAATGTGTTGAAGATTAATAGAGATGACAGGCTGCCATCCTTAGGGGAAAGAAAACTGCTGTTACACTGTCCGTCTTTTGTTGAAAGCTAATGGGAAAATTTTCTGCTTGTATGTGGAGAAATAAAGCACAGGACTCCTTAAAAGCATGCACTGCCTAAGAAAATGCTGTGTAACACATAATGCTTCCACATTCATCTTTAAACAAAGCAACATGAATTGGTGCACTGCTCTAGATGAGACTGCCTCCACCTCTGTCTCAGGAGAGCTTTCAGATTTGGCTGGGGATGGTCTGAGGACTGTCTGTGGGGTGAAAGCCCGCAAGAGTGGCCAACAGCAGCCCCGGAAAATGACAGAAACACAGAGTGACAAGGGTAACATCTCTCACAGCAGAGTTATTTTCTATTTCTATTTTCTATTCATTGAAGAGGGGTTATAGTACTGAGTGATTTCTAGAAGCCCTCATTTAGTCTTTACATTATGTGCATTAAGATGATGCATGCTTGTGTGTTTTAAAAGCCTTTCTTTCTAAATATTTGCATTTGGTATGGAATACATGTGTCTCCCCATACCAGTGTAGAACCTAGGTAGTACTGGGTATGGCCTGGCTAAGGGACCCATTTTTTCCAGAGGTGATTAGGAGAAAAGGTTATCGTTGACAGTTTATTTGAAGAGTAAAGCCAGTCTGAGGAACTGCTGAATGCAGCCAAACCTCTGTACTGAAAATTAATGAAATAGAGCAATCCTAAATACCTCAGTTATTGATCTTGTAACAATTAGTCATGCATTCAGTTATTACTTGTTCCTAGACTTCTGCCCTCTGAGCCCACAGGGAGCGGAGCATTGCTCAGGGCCAGGCACAGGGACCAGCACAGCCCACAGAGCCTGCAAACTCCAGGTCTGGCATCAGAGACACTGCCTGCACTGAGGAGGCAGAAGGAGCACTGTGCAGTGGCAGGGGATGGACAACTGCCCACTCAAACAAGCCTGCACGTTAGCATTACATCTGCATTAAATCACAGAGTCTTCTGGGGAGAAAAACTGGAAGAAGCAGTTAAAGACTGGAAGAAGCAGGAAAAGATGCATCAGTACGACCACAGTATTATTCACAGTGATCATGTATGGACTTAAAAGGCAGTCCATAAACCACATCTATCCTTCTTCCTTCATTCTTCTTCTCACCTGAATGCAACCAAATAATTTTGAGGCCATGGAAATGCTACTGTGGGGACCTTGCCCAGCTTCTGCGTCGCAGAGTGCCAAGGATCACAAAGTCATCCCTATGAAGTGGATGTGAAAGGAAGTGGCTCCAGTGCAACTCCTCATCTCTCCTCTCTTTTTCCTTTTTACCTTAAATCCCAGAGAACAGGTGGACTATGGAAATAAGTACATTGGACAAAGGAACTCCAAGACGACAATGAGAGGAATTGTTAACACCTCATGGGACAACTTGGTGAAGTGCAGACCTGGTGTAGGTCTGGATCTAGTCCAAATTGGAGGCAATGCAACAATGTCACAATTGGACTATGTAGAACCACAACCCAAAAAAATCTCCATGTCACAGTGTGCTAGGTGGGCTTACAGACTCTGGGCCCTGTCATCCAAGATTGAAATTCATTATGCTATTTTCCAGAGAATAAATGCCACTACATTTTTGTTGAGAAGTTTTTCCTGCTTCCGAGAAGTAAATGGATCCATACTTGATAGGCTTTGAAATTATTACCCGTCTTTTTTTTAAAGCTTAAACCCAATTACCTTCTAAGTACTTAGGAAACTGTAATATGTTAACTGCTGAGAAGGTCATAGCAATTTAAATACCTAAAGAATAAAGAATCACTGCTTAAATGCCTAACCTTTCTTTGGTGATTTCTTAAATTGTCTGAAAGTTATCTGGTCACTAGCAGTACAAGGAAATAGGAAACAACATACCAAGTTGTACAAGTGGGAATTAATGAAATCATACATGCAGCAAGTTCCAATATAAGTAGTATGTTCCTGGGTTCACCAAAAGCAGGATGGAAAAAAGAAAAGCCTCCTTTAGATGCCAAAGGGCTTAAAATCTTTCAGTTTTCTAGTATCATTCTGAAAAACTGGAAAATATTGATAGTTTTGTTGGAAGTAATTTTAATTTTTAAGGCCCTTATTGCTTATATTACGTTGCACAGATGAATTTGTTAACATGGCACCAATGGCACAGATTTTGGGTTGAAAGGTCTCTAATTCATGGGTATGAAGTACAGCTATGTAAATAATCTGAAATGAGTATTTAATTTACTGAATATTGACCTTTGCTTTTTCATCCCAAAGTACCTAGCAGCAAATTCTTTAATGTCAATGCCATCACTGGATCAGCCAGTGAGCTGAACTTCCTTAGTATTTACTGACCAGGATGTTATTTGACTTTCTTGAGTGGATGAGCATTTTAGGCACAAGGAATCAGCAAAAGTGGAGTACCAAGGATATTTCTGGATATGATTCTAAAGTTTTCTGGCAAAATTTGATTGTTCAAATACTGAAACAGCTCCAAGAAAAGGGATGATTAAAGAAGACCTATTAATTCTGCCTGTGCCTGCTCCACTGGTATGGGTGCCACCAGTCAGGGTGTGAGTGGCTGGGTGCTGCTGAGTTGCCAGCTGGGGTTAAACTACAACACTTCGTAAATAAATATCCAGCCTTTCCTTCTCCAGCACTCTGTCTTGTACCCAGATGCTCTAAAACCATGTGTTCTCATGAAGACATCAAAGCCCCAAAAGTTCTCCTTGACACTGCTGGAGTGCTATCAGCTTTCTGGAATTAAGTAAACATGGTCCTTGGTCATTAATTCTTCTCTGTTTTAGTTAATTATTTTTAAAAGGCTAGCCCCTCTTTTAAATTCACACAAGCATTTTTAAAGTACTCATTTTTAGGCTCATGAGCCCCTATTTCTCATGTCTCACATTTTTTCTCTTAATTAGTTCAAATTTAACTTGAAGAGATAATGTGAAGCATTACAGAAAATGCAAGGGAAATAACAGAATAGGCCCAGCATTGCAATAGGCAGGTCAATGAGCCTGTTGGATGGCTTGTGGAATGGAAGGGGATGCTGTGAACTGGCAGATTTGCATTAGAAGAAAATGAGTGAGCAGATGTAAAACAAAATACAGGATCTCCTGACTTAAACACGTCTGTTGTTTTAGAGGACATTTCTCCAAAATGATCCCTTTATTACAACACATTTCACACTGCCAGAAAAGAGGGTAAAGAGAACAGGCCTTAGTCCTTCCTATGACCTTACACCATGTTTGCACAGATGTGGCACATAAGACCACTTCCAATATAAATATTGGATTTCAGGGCATGCAAGTTTTCCTCAGACAGAAATACAACTCAGTATATACAAACAGGCATTAAATTCTCTTTCACCACCTCTGTGTCAAAGGGAAAGGCAAAAATCAGTAAAGATGATTACTCAGATGAATACCATAACTTAAAAAATACTATTTTTATCCATACCACTCAGACTCAAAAGACAGTGGAATATCTGATGCATGCTTGAGAAGAAGAATTGTTCAAAACTAAAGCAAGCAGAAAAATGTTTAAGTCAAGTCACAAGAATGGTTTATCTGCCACATTCCCAAGCAAGTGTCATGAGTATTTTCCCAACTACAAGCACTCAGGATGTTCTTTGGTAGTGCTTCACAGTTATTCTATGCAGGCAAAAATAAATGAATTAAGCATTCTGTAATAGCTTAGAAGTTTCTCAAATGAGTGTGGCCAGAAACCAGTAACTGCCTTCTGTCTGTTGAGAAACAGAAACTCAAAATATGGAAGAGCTGTTCTGTGGGACAGGCCCAGGTGAGAAGACACTTCTGATAGGGCTTTGATGTTTATTTGTATATTCTGGTTTTGTGGGATGGTGCCTCATATCTACTAAATTACATCACTTTCAGCCATCTTCTGCCACTTTGCCTTTCCAGGATTTCCAGAATTTCCCAGTGGGATTTTTATGACACTGCCAAGTGTTCAGGAGGCTGCAGGCAACCATTGGACTGGTTTTCCTTCTTCACCAAGAAGAAGTTGCCACTCTGTATCTCTTAAGCAATAAATTCTTGGAGGAAAATCTGGATTCTCCTGTGGAATATTATGCTTTAAAAGGCAATTTCCTCAATGACAGTGCAAACTCTGTGAACTATGCAGAGCCATGGTGCTTTGGAAGCCAGCCCCTGGGGCCAAGCACAGGACAGGCAGCAGAGCAATGACGCAGCAGCTGCTGCCAAACCCCAGTGGATTTTGGCAATGTGAACAGCATGTGAAAAAACACTGAGCTGTGCTTCCTAACACTGGCCATGCTATCCACAGCACCCTTTCATAGGGTTTGCTTGGAAATCAAGACCGACAGCTTGAGAGAACTTGGCACCATGCCTGCTCTTCTGAGCCCCAGGCTGCCAAAGCCCAGCGATTAGAGAAAAGGCCTTTCATGCACAACAAGAAAGGACACAGCAAGTAAGACAGCTGCTGTGTACACAGCAGCAGTGCTGGTGGCCTGAAATGAATACTGCTGAATAGCTGGCAAAACGTCTAGGAGACTGAGAAGTTCAGTCTAGCAGCAAAACTGGGGATTGAAAACATTGAGAAACTGCAAAACCAGATATTAAAGCAACTCTGTTTAAACCTCCAGACATGATGAAACTGGCATTCAGGGTATATGTGAGAGGTATGAGAAGGATTTAGAAATTTCTGAACATTATATGAAACAAAGGTATGTCCTGGTAAAGGTAACTGGGAGACAAATAAAACCTAGCCAGAAGAAATTAAAAAGCCACAGAAGTAACATTAACTCCCTCAATTTCGATAAAATACTTGGTCCACAATCCTAGCCATATGCCAAAAGCCATATTACAGACAAGACAGGCAATTATCCACACAGTACAAGGCTTAGAACAAGGAACATGCCAGGGCACACCAGTGGCTATGAGAAGTTCAACAAACAAAAAAGGTGGGAGGAAAGTGTGCGGAATGTGCAGGTAAAGTTCACAGTACAGGGCACATGAGATACCTTCAGGCACTTTAAGTGGCATTAGACACTCACGTTTCAGCAAATCAGCACTCAACAGTGACCAGAGGATATTTCAGGTTGCCTTAAGACAGATGTCTGTATTTTGTCAGATGAAGAGATAATTGCACAGTAGTGACAGTGCTCATTAAATCTCCACTCATTCCATCAAGAGTTAATGCATTTTGTTTCCATATGGCCAACTACATTTATGCATCTGGATCAGGAGCTGTATTTAGGCAGAGCAGGAGTTCAGATGAGATGGCCAAAACTTTGTTTGGTCAGTGGCAGTGCAGAAGATGGATTGCAAAAGTGAAAGTAGAGCAGGACCCTGATTAAAAAAAAACCAAGAAAACATTTCAAAGGCTTGCATGGCCTTGGAAGGTAGAGGGTTGTTTATTTTTTCCAAGATTTCACATTATTCAATCTCTAGTAGAGAGTATTCTTTTTCTTGGATGAAATCCACATATATTTACTAGCTTGATTAGATTTTTGTAGAAGACTGTATTTTCTGATGTAGCATGAGAGAAATAATACTATGTCCATATTAATTAAATTATTACTTTTTACTGTGGCTAAGTGTGTTGCTCATGATACTTGGGGTTTTTTTCCAAAAGTTTATCATGGAGAAATGATGTTATTAAAAATACGATTATTTTCTAACTTCAGAAACATTTTTGGTTTCAGAGTTCCCATAAAAATTCAAAATAAAATTATATGCTGTTCTGTGGAACATTTTATACCATACTGCAACCTACATATTCTCTAAGAAAATATTCTTTTATATTTCAATGTTCTTTTTATATTATGTTGCAAAAGTACTTGGTGACATCACTTTTACAAAAGCTACTTGACAAGTCTTTTCCATACATGTCAAAACTAAAGTGAAATGCAGTATTTAGTATTTAAGGGCTGATCACTTAAACCAATAGTCTGCCAGAAACATGTTCATGAAATGCCTAAAAAGAAGGCTGCAACCACTTTTGAAATTATATTCATATTCAAAGGATTTTAGAACAACAGAAAAATAAAGTTCAGTGAAGCAAATAAAAATGGAGATATAATAACATTTTCCATTATAGAAGACAGTCAAAAGTTTAAAAAGTTATGATAAGCTAATGATACATAATTATGTAATAACCGCAATTTAAGATTTATTATGTTCTTTTGCACATAATCATAATCAATGAGAGCAAAGTAGCCTATTTCTTATTTTTTAATGAAAATTTAGAAAACTACAAACTACTAGTAATCTAGTACTTAAACTTAAGTCTTCTAGCTCCAAGTGTCTGTTATTGGGCAGGGATATCCGCTATTAGACTAGGTTGCTCAAAAACCCCATTCAGTCTGGCCTTGAACACCTCCAGGGATGGGACACACAGAACTTCTCTGGGCAACCTGTTCCAGTGCCTCACCACCCTCATCATAAAAAAATGTTCTCTTAATACCCAGTCTAATCCTACCCTTTTTCAATTTAAATACACTGTCCCTTGTATAGTCACTACAGGCTCAGGTAAAAAAGATTTCTCTGTCTGATTTGTAAGTCCCCTTTATATGCAGAAAAAACACAATCAGATGTCCTCAGAGCCTTCTCTTCTCCAGGCTGAGCAGCCCCTGCTCTCTGCCTGTCCATAGGAGCCACTCTAACATGTCCTTGTGTTTTTTATGCTGGGAATGCCAGAGCTGGGCACAGTACCCCAGGTGGGGTCTAATGAGAGGGGAGTCAGGGGCAGAATCCCCTCCACTGCCCTGCTGGCCATTCTGCTTTTGATGTAGCCCAGGATGTGGTTGGTTTTCTGGACTGCAAGTGCATATTGCTGGCTCATGTCCAAGTTTTCCTCCAACTATTTCACTGTACTCCACAGTGACATACCACTACTACTGGCCTAAAGAAGCAGCTTGTGGTCATTCTTATGAAAATGTGGTGTTGCACACATTGAAGCAGCATTCACAGCCCCAGTTTCAGGTGTGGACCTTGGCCAGGAAATGAGGATACTGATCATGCCTGGGCTGGCCAGCAGAGCCCAACAGCCTCTCCCAAAGGATGCCAGAGTGCAGCATGGAGTTCACCTGTGCTGGCATGAATAGCACTGCACACAAAAGGGGAAGTTTCCCCTGCCTTTATGTCTGAGCTCACTGAAACTTCAGAGACATGTATGCTGTTTGCAGAATTTAGCATATCCATGTCAGGCCCACACCAGGACCTGTGCAGGTACAAAAAGAACAATTTATCTAAAGGGTCCAGATGAAATAACAAAACACTTCTGAACTGAGAAAAAAGTAATAAACAAGACAGAAATAAAATTCTACCTTAAAACCCTCCCCCAACAACAAAACCAAAACACATGTAAAAAACTACAAGCAGCTCAAAGTTCCAACTCATGACTACGCAATTAAGTCAACAAAGGCATCTAAAAAAGTATAAAAGAATAAACAATATAGAATTATCACTTTGTGTGTAGTCTCAGCATTTTTGGTTTTATCCCCTGAGATGCCAAAAGCCAACAGAATAATTGCTAACACTCCCACTCACTCAGATACACTCATATTAGTCCAGAAGCACATGCATCTTCTTAACAAGTCTCAACTGTGGCCAATTCAACATAAAAAGAATGGCTTTTCTATATTTGAAATTAAAATGAGAGCATACATCACAAATCACTCACAGAAATAAAGGAACAAATAAATATGTCATGGTGTATGGAAGAAATCCCAGTTTTACATGCCCCATAATATTTGAGTTTTAAGGCAATGATGCTTCCTTAAAGGCTATAAACCCTTTTCTTTAACTTACAGAAAATGAAAGAAATAAATCAAACTCAAGATAGGAAAACTCATTAGACTGGTACCACCTGTTACAGCTTTTTTGCAATTCTTATCTAAAAAGATTCTTAGTTTTCCTTCCAGGTATCTGGTATCTCTTCTAATATTTGTCTACAATACTCCTCCCAAACTTTCACCCCATATAAAAAATATATTCCAAAGACACAAAAGAGTTGTACTTTTTTGGTTTTTTTCTTTCTAATGACATTTCTCCTTACAATGCAACAAGAAATCTTTGCACAAGTAACTTGGCAAAATTTAATTAGGCATGCTGAATGGAGACACATAACATATGCTTCTGTGCTAGCCAATGTATTATGAAGAGTTATTTGATACTCTATTTCATGGTATACAGTGATAACTTATGTGTGAGAGAAACAAATTCTCTCCTCAATCACACTAGCTTTTTCAATTATCCAAGAATATTATTTGCTCCTCTTTCTCCTCTCAATTTTATAAACCACTGAATACTATTTCCAGAGCCAGGAAATGACACTTGATGAATTAATAATTCATTGTAGTATGACAACTCCTGCTGTACTGTGTTCTACAAATAGTATAAAAAAAAGTGAAAAATTGCCCTTATTGCTATGTAATATGATCAAAATTTATAGTTGTGACATAGAGAAGCCCAGTTTGGAAACAAGAGTCCATACAACAACTAACATGTTCTATGATCTATCATAAGCCCTTCCTCGCTGAAGAACATGTGAAAAAAGTAATTTAAATTTATATAACAGGTTTTTTTGCAGCATTCTTGTAAAATCCTTTCATCTACTTTTAATTATAGACTACTTCCTTCATTAACAGATTGCCAGTATATATTTGAAATGTATTTCTGTACATGTATTGGGCCAAAATTCCTTATAGTCCTAATGCTGAATAGCATCTTTTTTGCTATACTTGAAGTACATTTTGAATCTTCTATAAACTATTCTAGCAATCCACAGTACTGATATACTTCAATGAAATGAATGTACCATTTTCATTTAATCATGAACTTGCATTAAAATTATTTTATCTCAATATGTACCTATAGATCACAGTGCATATTGTATATTTTGTACACTAAGCAGAAAAGTAAAAAAATTTATACCTTAACAAAATAAAACGTAGCAGTTACTGTATGTGAACCTCATTTAAAAACTCTACATTTTGTAAGTTCAACCACTACATTTTTAAATTTTTTATGCAGAATATAGAATAGTAATGTTTCCCCTACAAACTTTAGAATAAGAAGCAGTGATAGCTGTCTGCATCATGAAAGGAGAAAGCAAATCTGCAGATTCAGTTCATTGCTCTGCTGATGTAATAAAAAAGACAAGAGAGAAGATGGCAGAAAACCGACAAAGCCAAAGACAGATACTTCAAATACACGAATTGTAAAACATGGGGACTCAAATCACAGTCATGGACTCACAGAAAGGTCTGGGTTGGAAAGGACCTGAAAGACCATCCACTTCCCACCCCCTTGCCACAGGCAGGGAATCTCCCACTAGACCAGGTTGCTCAGAGGCCCCAAACAGGTCTTGAACTCTTCCAAAGATGAGGCATCCACAACGTCCCTGGGCAACTTGTTTGTGTCTCACCACCCTCACAGTACAGAATTCCTTCCTAATATCTAATCTAAACCTGGCCTCTTTCAGTTTGAAGCCATCACACTATGGGCTCATGTAAGTAGTCTCTCTCCATCTTTGTTGTAAGCTCCCTTCAGCTACCAGAAAGCTGTAATTAGGTCCTCATCATAAATTATCCAGGGTCTGGATCATGAAGGGAGCCAAAAAAAAAAATTAATTCAAGGTTTAATATCACATCATTTTTTTACCACACACTTTGCAGCACCATGTTTGAGCCTCCTACTTAAAAGCAATTTAAGAAAAAGCTTCCTATATCTGTGTGATGATTGCAAGAGATTCATTTGTGTAAAGCATGTTTTAGCAATTGCAGCTAAATCTTCAAAAGAACAAACTAAAATATTAATTCTGTTTGCAACAGTTGACACCCAGGGTTTGGCCTTGAAATAATAAAACAGGATAAATAATTTATTGTCAAACTATTCAAGAGTACACATTTGCTACATCAATTTAAAGAAATGTGAAACATTAATTTTGGACTTACATATGTACCTTTGGATCAAGTCTCATAACAGCCAGAGACTCAATATAACCAGTGTTACACTGGAGCTGAGAGTTATATGGATGGTTAATTATATTTTTAATTAAGGAAGTAAGACTTGCTGGACATTCCCTATATCCACTTATTCTATAAACAGACCCCAGGAGAAAGATTAACAACATAATACAAAGGAAACATTATTTTTCTTTCACTCTCATGCCAAATAAAAAGCATTTGGTAACAGGTTTCTTTTTTAATATGAGATGTAGCAGGACCTGCAGCTGGACAGCAAAACAGAGAGGTTTTTTACTTTTTTTTTCTCCTCACTTCATAAAAATGACTCTTAAGTGAATTCTTTAGAGTTTATAGATACCCCCTAAATCATTCATCTGTTGGAGCACCAAAGAACAAACACACAGTGTAGCCATTGACTTTCACAGCAGGGTTCGTAAGCACATGAAGGGAAGACTTGCCTGTAAGGCCAAATTTCAGCAAAGCATTTGCACAGTCATAAAGTAAAAAAAATACAGCTGTGTTCCTATGTGATCTAAACACAGTTTAGGAGATCAGGGTCCAGTAAGTGCTAAGGTTACTTCTAAAGATTTTGTTTCAAAGAAATTTCTCAGAGACTGCAAAAGACAGAAGATGACAGGAGGAAGGGATTAGGGTAAGGCTTTGTGTTGATTTTAATCACTAATTGCTACCCCTCTTATCTCCTCCACAAATTCTGCAAAAATAAAAACTCATTCTATTTTGGATTATAAATGGACTTGATCTGATTCAAACCAATTGAATATCTGAGTTCACATATAGATACAATATTGTATCAGTAAAAAAAACAGGCAAGAGAGTCAGAAAGCCTTGAGCACATCCACAGATGTCCTTAGGTATGGGATATATTCTGTAGGGATATCAGCTTAATTATCTGAACTTAGAAAACTCTGAATTTAGGGCATTAACATGCCGCATTTGTAAGATTTATAATTATCAAAAAAACTAATTCTCTGCAGACACCTCTAAAATAGATGGACAAGAGCTGTTATCTGTTACAGTAGGGGAAGGTAAGAATCTGAGAAATGAAGCCAAAGCCACAGAGTGGTGGGAACTAAAGGAAAACTTTATAGTCCTACAGACTCCAAATGCCAGCTCCAAATTGGACTGAATTCATATTCTCCTCCAATCAAAATAACAGAAACCAGAAAAATGAGGAAAAATTCAAAAATTTCACAATGCTAACATCATACCTTCTGATTTCGCTGCATATTCAAAATCATAACTGTCAGAGCTGCACATATGCCTTACTTTAGCTATGTTTGATAAAACAGAAATGTACTCACACTCAAGCATTCTTGGAAAGAAGCTTCTCAGAGAATACTTCTCAGTCAGAGTACTTTTTTTTCTTTCAGAGAAGATGAAAGGAAGATGGGGTGGTTTTTCTTGTAATAAATGGCTATAAACTCAAATTAAATCTGTAGAGATTTCCTTAAAGGTATTATTGAGAAGCCACAAATTATTGTGGATTGCATAACAACTGTACTGCGATGAAGTTATATATCTAAAGTTATATTGATGTTGGGTAGATAAATGAAAAAGGAATGCTACATTACAACAGTAATCAATCTGGAAAATGATCCAGAGACTAAACAATGCCTCTGAATAAGAGAACATTAATCCCAGATGGAGATATTACGAAACAAATAATATCTAACTTAGCTATCTAAATTCCACTCACCATCTTCTTCTATTATGTTTCCTGTGGAATTGAATTTCAGGGGACTCCAAAGAGTTGTTGCTCCAAGTCTGATTTTTTTTTTTCATTATTCTATTTAATTGTGTGCACTGTAATTTAATTTACTGTAATGCTGCCTCTATTGTGGCAATGCAAAATTCCTTGTAAGAGTAGCCCATTAAAGTATATTAAAAGTATTTATCATGATCCTCAAGAGTACTGATAACATTATGCATGGAAAACTGGGATTTAACATAATTGCTATAAATAATTCAAAGCAGTTCTTTCTGCGTTTATCTATATGTAAAACAGGAAGAACAATAATCATAAAACAAAACTCAGCAAGATCAAACCTGGTCTTTATGAAGCTGCAGGTAGATAAATAAAATATTTTGGAATATAAGTCACTATTCTGAAAAGTACAGACGGGAAAAAACATCAGTGAAAACATATTCAGTACCCCGAATTGCTGTAAGGAATTGAGTTAATTTACTTTAATTTCCTTGTCTCTTTTTTTTTTTTTTATCTTCCCGTCTCTTGCACATGAACACGCTGCTTTGTTTCTTCCCTTGCTGCTTTTTTTAAAATAAAAACTTATTGTCTGTTCCACAGGCAGGGCCAGGACTCACCCAGACAGTGCCTATCAGTATTGTGAATGCTTGTGCAGGAGGAAGGGATCTTCCAGCTGGGAGCATGGTCACACAACCAAACCTCTTGGGAGATGTGAGGCATGGGATTGTCCCCATGGACAGTGGCAGCAATGGGACACTGTCAAGGAGCCCCAGCTGGTTCTCTGACCAATGAAATACAAGGGAGCTGAAATAAAGAAGGGTTTGGCACAGATCTGGATGTGAAACTCAGACTGCTGGCTGTCAAACTGGCACCACTGCAGGCAGAGGGGAGATTGCAGCTGAGTCACTTGGCAGCTTGTTTCTAATGCATAAAACATGTGTACACAGCTTTGTTCATTTTGCTGGGATATTTAGAAAACCTTACCATATTCTACAAACAAAAAATTTAAACTGTTTTCAGGTAAAAAATACTAAACATTTGCAAGTTGACAAAACAGAAAGCATGTTAACTTTTCTTTGCTAAGGGCTATTTTTACCCTTCCCACATTGCTCTCTTGCCACTTCTTTGCCTTGCCTTCTTTAAAGTTTCATGGTCTTCCATCATCTTCAACTCAGAAAGAATAAAGCTGAAGCATTACCTCAATGTTTTTGCCCTTTGGAAACAGCCTAATTTTGTGGAAAGAAAAGAATGTGTCCCATCTTTTTAAACCCAGCAGTGTAAGTCTTACATATGTCCTGTCAGAACTACAAAATATATAAGTCTGTTTTAACATTATTTCAAGGGAGGCAACAAAGACTTTTAATATCACCACTGTGTTACATGACTAATAAAACTGCATGTGCTTGAGGTCTGATGTGATTCTTCTGTGAAGACAATGCAATTTTCTTAACTATCAGCTTCAGAGTATGAATTTTTTAACACAGACCTAAATTGCCCTCTTGGCTATTCTGTTTTGAAAATGTCATCACTAATTACATGGAAGCATCATATCATTCCATGAATTGTGCTAGTAGGAGATACTTGCTTTGCTATATCTTGTTGAATCCCTACAACCGCTCTAGCACCTCACCCTTCAGACTGGAGCTCTAGTCTAAAAAATTGATAGAGAACTGCATGGAGATTGCATTTGAATTTCATTTGCTCACTTAGCAAAATACAAAGAGCGATTTTCTTGCACTGGTCATTGGCAGAACTGCCACTGGCTTAAGCAATACAACAAATGCACTTCTGGGACTCTGAGAGTGTTAGAGGAGATCATACAGACCTCCTTAAGCATCAAAGGAGAATATTCCAACAGTTTTCAATTTTAAATTAAATTACAAACATTTAAAGTACTTAAATGAGTGTCCCATATTCCAGGTTGTTTTAACGTATCTTGGCATGTAATCAATCTATGAACTTAAATTTTTCATCAGTAATTAAAACAGGTCTAGGGTAGGAAGAAATGGTAATCTTAACTTTTCTGCCAATTTGAATTTTCAAATTTAAAATAAAACCTTGGGTTTCAATATTCCATGTGCATGAAGAAATGTAAGAAATAAAATGTTATTTTATTTAATAGAAAAAATCAATAAAACAAGAATATCAAAAAGATCAATCTCTTCAGTTGAATTTCTTTCAATAAACACACAAACTTTCATAATAGCTTGGTATTTACAGCTTTTTCCAAGAAATCACAGACAAATAAGTTACAGAATCAATGAGACAGACTGTTTCAATATTTACAGCCCAAAGTTTACAGTCCAAAATTTATCTCTCAGAGAGAGAAAGGCCATGAAGGTTTTTTTCCTTCATTCAATTTAGGATTATTCTCTCCTGGGGAATATTTACTGAGCAAAACGCCACCAGAGCAATCTTTACCAAGGTCTTTTTTGTTACTGTTGCCTTAGGGAGACACTGGATAAGAAGTGGTCAGGAGATAAATACAATGCTGCTGTGACCCAGCAATTCCTGATGGCTGATTCTTTACTCTGATGCTAGTCCAGACATTGCACCACTGAAAACAAACTCCAATACTGAGGAATAATATCTACCTTGTGCCACAACCTGCGTCCCTTTTCAGCAACTGACATGGTGTACATGTGAGTATCTAATTACAGGAAAACAAGCTGCAGTAAAGTGGGCTCTAGCTATTATATTACAATGCTGTAAAAGTCTGCCGACACAGAGTACTCACAAGTATCACTTTTTACAAAAGTGCAACTACAAAATTTCCAGCTGCCCTGAGGGCAGGAACACGTTGCTTACTGAGAAACATAAATGACTTCTCTAATCTAACAAGACAAAAAAGTACTGTTCATGTACCCCTGCAGTGCCCAGGCAGGAAATGCAGGGAAGAGCTGGAACCTGACTGGAAAAGCCTACGGACTGTCCCAGTGCTCAGTCTTCAGACCCTGACTCTGGAGTGCAGGTCAGAGCCTACAGACAGCACAAACCACAAGCCACATCTCTAGAGAAAAGATTTTTCTAGAGCCTGAGAGACTCCAGCAAGGTAGAAGTCACTCTTGCAGAGATAGGAGGTGCACTGCCTTATGTCCGGGCAGGAGCATAATTTGGTGGGTTCTCATACTGCTGTCATTTTCAAATATAGGTATCTTTTTCCAAACAAAAGAATGGTTTGGTACTGATGCTTTGTCTTCACATGCTCCATGAAATTCAGCAGAAAAAAAAAAATTATCTGGAGGCTTATTAAAGTATGACTTGGGAAAGCAGCAGGTTTTACATCAAAGTGAAAGGAACACTGTCGTCTAACAGGGTGATAATCACATGGTAATTTTACTTCAGCTATACTCCTCTTAAAATGTAAGTGATGTCAACTCTTTTTAAAATCCAAGTCCTACCAGTCTGTAGAAACATTTAGGAAATGGGTTACAAATCAGTCTTAAGACTTTGGAAGTGACTGTGCATCTTTTGGGGATAGAAGAGTTGAACATTAAATAGCATGGGAATTTAAAATGGCTTAGAGACAGACACCCCTAGTTATGGTGTGGGAGAAAACAGAAGGAACTGGCTAACACTGAGAGACTTAATGCTCAACCATGAATTGGAGCAATGTATCACACACATATCTTTCTTTCTCTCTCCACATATACATACAGATAACAAAGCTTTCAAAAAGCTTACCTTAAGCCTAACTCCTCTCGGCAAGGTCAGAGTGGTTACTCACCCTGTCAAAAAAGCAGACCTGTTCTTAACCCAAAAGGAATTGGTAAAAGGCTGTTTGCTCTGCAGCAAGATGGACTATGTACTTAAATGCATTCTAAAATTCAGAGAGGGATTTCAGAGAAAACACTGTAAATCTTTGACATAAATATAACAAACTACCTTTGTAAGGAAAAATCCATACTGCAACAAATAAACTTGAGAGAAATGGAAACAAATGGATTTCCAAAATTTTATAGCACAAACTGAAAAAGCCAGGGACTACTCTGCTGCAGATCATTTGAAACTGCATAAATTGAAGGAAAAGAGGCAGTTGCTCTTTCTAGCCAGGTTCCAAACCCAAACTTACTGGGAGATACCGTTTAACAAATATGAGCTTTCTGATATATAGGGAACTATCTATCACAAGTCATCTCCTGGATTATGTATGTACACAGGACCATTTGAATATCAGGAGCAGAAGAATTTATTCCAGTGGAGCCAGTTAACTCTTTTGGCTCAATGGCCTCATACTTTTGAGCTTGATTCCTCTTCAGCCAGTAAGCCAGACAAATAGGAACCTGCAGAAACTAATAAACATGGTCTGCCAGGAATGTGGTGCTACAAATTATCTCGGATAAGACAACAGTCCTATAGAGGGCAGAGAGGCAAGAGGCATAAAACCCAAACTATGAAGGGACATGACATGAAATAAGAGGTTTATGACTCCCCGTCCAGAAAGAATCTCACTGAATAAACATATTCTTTTTGTTCCAGAGAGAAGATAAATGACTGAAAGCACTCAGTTTACTGTGGTATCAAAAGATACAAATTTAGTTAAAAGGATGTGGCTGAGAAGCCGAAAAGAGAACTTATTTTTTCTAGGTGCTGCACTCTGGGTAACATGGAGCTTTCTGAAGAAAAGAGAAGGAACAACCTTCTGGAAACAAGCTGATTTTCACAGATCTGAGGAGCTGGTGAAACATAAGATGGGCAGACAATGCATGGACATAAGATACCTAAGATAAGCAATGGAAAAAGCATTTTTCATGCAAGTCTCATCCACTGACTTCTCACTAATTGATTCTATAGGCAACTCTTAAGTTTAGATGAAAAAATAATTACAAGAAGAAGAAAGAAGAAAGGAGTGAAAAGTATGTGCTGAGAAGGTGGTGCGTGAACACTTCCCAAGGACAGGCAAGCCCTGGAGACTGCTGGTGCTGGTTTGTGTGAGTCTGTAACTCAGCCTGTATCCAAGATGACTGCTCTATGCAGATGAAGACTATGGGGTCACATAGCCTCTGATGAAATAAAGGATCCTCTGACAGACTTTATTAACACCTGCCATTGACCTGGCAGTAATGCTTTCTATTTTCTGAGTATACAGTTAGAGTTGTCTTCCCAAATGTTGCTCTAACCAGGTAATTGTGAAACAGCAATTCAGATGTGAGACTCAATAAGGTGAATGAGCCTTGTGAGAATAATTATCTGCCATTCGTAAAAACCTAAACAATAACAATAGAATTAGTAAAAGTTTATAGAATAAAAGCTATTCTAAGAAATATTGGTTGAAATCTGTATCTACTTCAAACTGCCTGCCCTGACAGGGAAAAAAGGAGGTTACAACTCACTAGGGCTGATACACACAGGTACTTTCCAAGAAACTGAGGTGATTTAACAGCTGAAGATTGCTAGAATACACGTAACACTGGACGAAACAGTGATAAATATGATCTCTTCTCTTAATCAGTGCCTGGCAACAGATTTATGTTTTGTCTGCCTAAGGAGAAAGCATTTTATTTAGAATGTTTTCTTCAGGTAAAAACCTAGCTTTAGAGTGTGAAAGCCTTTGGCACCTTTTGATGTGCTCACTTAAAGGAAAAACTGAGAGAATGCAGATTACAGTAGGATTTAAAGAGTTAACATCCTTTTGCAAGTGATTGTTGAAGATTTCAGTTTCAAAAGATGGGGTGGTCTGCTTTTTGTTTGTTTCCTTTTCCTGGCACTTTTCTTTATTGCTGGTTGTTTGCTATGGTCCTTACAGCCTCACAGCAGTTCACAGGAAGCTGGAGATATTTAGGAAGACAAAAATACTGTGCTGCAGCAGAAGCAGTGTGCTGTTGTAACTTCTGCTCACATCTTGAAGGCAAGCTGAGGGCCTAATCCTGCCCTCAGTCATAAACCTGTTTGTGGGGTAATGGCTGTAAGTTGTAAGGTACTGCGTCTGTAGAGATAAAAATTCAAACACGAAAAAAAGGAAGTCCTAACAGAAAAAGACAAAATGGGTGAGCACCAATTAGTGATTTAAAACTAGCTCCTGTTGCTCCCAGCTGTGAGCTAGTTTTCTAAATGCAATGCCACACACTGCTCTATCTTTCCCAAAGAGATTTTTCCAGCTGAAGATGATAAAGGAGTATCTCAAGGGAACAGAAATACCTTACCTAAGAAATTAACATTTCAGAGATTTTGCATAAAGTCCAAATCAAAATTCCCAGCAGGCTGGAAGTAAACCTAAAAGCTCTCTTTTAAAAAACTGAAATGGAGTTTTTATAGGAATTCCCAAATTTCTATCTCCAACTATAAGAGCTGAAAGCACACGTGCCTGCATCTGTCAATGGTTCACACCACAATACGGACAACTTTAAGGAAATTCTAGTTTCTAGAGAGAAATTACATAGATTTTTCTTGGATAATACTGCAAAACAAAGCTCTGTCAGGCAATATACATAGGCTGATTTCTTTTATGGTACAAAAAATCCCCAAAAAGCCTCCAGACTTCGGTAATTTGTATTTAAATCAGTTAAAACGTACTCTATAAATTATACTAGTGCATTTGTTTTATGACAAGAAAACAGTTTTAATCAGAGCAAGTTGTATTTTCCTTAGCAATGTAGCAATTTACACCATTATTTATGCTCACAGTCAAACATATTTTCTTTACATTTTACCAGTATCTCTAACTAGAATAGCCTCTCTGAAATGTTAATTGTAACTATTACCCATTCCAAGATCATTCTCAAACTCTTTCACTTGGAACTGGTAACAGTGATGTACATGGATCAGATAATTCCTACCTCTCACTGTAACTGCACAAGGATTTTGTTTTCTTTTGAGTCAGTAATGTCTAAATTGGATTAAGATAAATTGCTTATGAGCCCTTCTCTACAGAAATTGCTTCCATGACTGCCATATTTAATGCCAGTTTACCCTAGAACTTCATTTTTTTACATAGTCTTACATGAATGAGTTTCCATGAAGCTCATTCCCAATTTCAGATTACTTTTAAGGACTAAATACCCTATGAAGATGAAAAGAAAGTACCCCAAATTTTGCTGACATACGAGTGAATGTAGTAACTGTTATGCTGTCACTGTTTATCATGATCAGACAAAAATCAAATTATATGATCAGAAGAGTGATCAATCTCAAAATCAGAAGCCTTAGTCTTTCTGTTAATGTGTTTAAACATCTTTACACTCCCCTTTCTGGGCAGTTGATGCTCTTGGCAATAATAATCTGAGTGGGTGGCTGAGAATGGAGTGAGTGGGTATCAGATGTAGTATTGATGCAAACTACTGCTACTTAGCAGCACATACATCCTCTCATCCAGGGAAATATTTATAATTTCAGAAGTTAGACATAAATAATTATAATATTTACCTGCCAATACTTGGAAATAAAATCAGTAGTGTATTCAACATTTATTATCTTACAATCATAACTGAAGTGTCAATAAATGTCTTACTAAAACTGTCATAAAGAAAATGCTGAAAAATTAAATACTATCCGTGTGCCTAATTTGTTTATTTTTTTTCAATATTGCAACTGTAGATCTCATCATGTCTATGTGTTGCTGATACACATTACTAAGACCAAATAATTCCAACCAAAACCCCCTGATTGGTCTTCCCTTTATTTTGGCATATTATTGCTTTCATATTTTTAGCTACTAAGACTAATGACAGAGATGACAAAAAGTAAAGAAGAATAATGCATATCGTTACTAAAGGCTATATACAGTTAAAATATAGTGAAATTAACAGTCATCATTTCTGTGTTGACCATAATACTGCTGTTCTACCGACCCTAAAAGAAGACATCCCACTGCAATCAGTACCTGTTCTTTGGGTCAAATATACATGAAGGTTTCCTTAATGCCCTGGTTTTAGCTGGGATAGGATTAATTTTCTTCCTAGTAAATGGTATCCTGTTGTGTTTGGGATTTAGTAAGAGAATAATATTGATAACACACTAATGTTTGGGTTGCTTCCCAAGCCAAAGACTTTTGAGTGTCTCATGCCCTGTCAGTGAGAAGCTGCACAAGAAGGCAGGAGAGAGCACAGCCAGGAAAGCTGATCTGAACTGGCCAAAGGGATATTTCATACCACAGAATATCATGCTCAGTATATAAACGGTGGGGATACCTGGCTAAAGATGGATTACATTTCCCTGAAAATAATTACTTAGGGGCATCGACCAGGCTGTGATTACAAACACTTTTTTTTTCTTTTATCTACACTGAATTTTTACACACGCTTAAGAAAAATGTCCAGTTTATTATCTTTTCCTAGAACTATACCCTGAATAAATATTCAATATTAAAAAAAAAGAAATTCTGAAGATACAGAAAACAAAAGAGAAAACCCATTTAGGTACATCAATATTAAAGCAGTAATATATATAAGCTGTATTTTCATTTCTGAGAGACTTCTCTCAGAACAAATGAACTTTAAACTAGTTTCTCTTTCAGGTGAATTATTTAAATCACAGTGATACTACAGCAACTGTGGAGGTCCAAGCAAGGCTGGCACAGCAAGAAAAAAATTGTGTTTAAGCAAATGATATAACTTGAAAAAAACAAACTAGCCTTGTAGTCAGAGTCTATAATAGGCCTTTTAATAGAGTCATTAATAACAGACAGGCAATCTAAGAGTAACATCTAAAACATCGTATGTTTCGACACTAATGGCAATCAGAATCCAGACACAGTACCTTAGCTTTATCCCTCATGGATCCTTTTCCCAAGATGGACATTTTTGCACCTGTTTCTTCTTGTAACCTCTTTAAAGAGTTTCCTCTTGGTCCAAGCAATTTCCCAACAAAATTGAACTAGAATGAAAATAAGAGAACTCTCTTAGACCCACAGGCACTTTTCCAAACACTTAATAAATAAACATGATGATTAAGCAAGAACATTTTATTTTCCTTTAAAAGAAATGCTCCTATTTAGCTTTGAGCCTAATTGACAGAGATACAAGACTGGAGAACCAAAATTTTCACTTGCCTAGTGTGAAAGACTGTAAAAGTATTCAAGGTTTATTTGAACCCTGGGAGGCTTCTCCCTAGGACTAACAAGTCTGTGGCTGCAAAGTTTAATGAATTGTTAAACATGGTATTTGCTCATGAGATGGTACTGGTGAAACCCAGAGAATGCCTAGGTTCTTTCCCATGTTAGCCAGCTCTACTGGCAAGGAATACATCCTGCAAAGTCAGAGCTTCAGATGGATTTTTAGGATTTAATGCTTCGCTCATCGACTTGAAAATAAATGCTGTTTTGTGTATCGGCTTCAAATACCTGTTTTGCCAGAACCAGAACAAATCACAACCAACACATCATGGCAGATATCCGAGGGCATTTTCTAAAATGAACACTGGGCTTTGTCTGCCATGCTGCTAATATTCCTAAACACTGCACACTTCATGCTACACATACAACAGCTTTTTTCTATATGAAGAGATGTCTACAGGAAAATCAGAAGACAGAACAATAAATAAATTATGTGTTAATATCATGTCGACAAAAGGTAGCAAAAAGGGGGGAGTCTATTAAGTAATTTGTTTAATCTGTAATCAACAGTCTCTTCAATTTATTATTTTTTATTATTTTCAACATCTTTTAAAAACGCTGAAGTGTGTGGTCTTCAGCAGCTGATTGAAAACCATCAGCACTTCCTTAAGATGTTTCTGAATTATGTTCAAGTCTGAACAAGCAGTATTCTGGTCTGGCTTTCAACAAAAAGTAAGCTTCACCAAAGAAAAAGAGGTGTCATTGTATCAGAACTTCCTTGGTTTTATTTCAGAGAGAAAGAACATGACAGTAAGAAATAGAAATCAAGAAAACATTGCTGTCAAAAATACACACAGGTGTCTATAAAGATGTTATAATATACTTTATTTCCCCATTTTTTCCATTTTAAAAATAAAAGTTAGTGCAAAACAGTCTTGTTTTCACTTTAACCAGCAGGAATATAACAACACAAATGCATCAGCCATCTTAGTAACACTCAAACTCTGAATCATGCCAGATGCTCCAAACCCCAAGCTGGCTTTTAGTCCAGTATCTTAATTAAAAATAATTTGTAACTTCCTTCAAATACTGGTTAAACTGTCTAAGAAAACAGTATGTAATCACAGGAAAAATAAATATGTTAAGTAAAATCTACTGCCACTGAAACCAAAATAATTGATTTCTGCAAGATAATGAGTCCATGTGGGAAGTAGTAAGTGAAAACATTCGCAGGAAATCTTGCATGATTTGAAGCTCTAAAACCAGATTTTTCAAGCTTGTGTGTTTTTACCTTTTTTCCAACTCCACCTTTAATTTAATAATTAAATAGGGTCAAAATAGGGTAGTCAATCTCCCAATCAATGTAGCAACAATCCTATGTCTTCAAACTGTGGCGCTGCCTCTTCCAAGGGAAACATGGCTTAGAAGAAGTTGCTGGCTTCAAATTGATTATTTTATTATGTATGGAAAGAAACCAAACAGTGAGGAAGAAATGGCAAGAACTGAACTTTAATACTAGATTGTAGACTTAATCAATTGATAGAAATAAGATTTCAAAAATCACCCATTAATATACGTATGAATATAAATGTTTACTAGAGATGGCTGAGCAAAGACCAGAGCTTTTGCTTCTCGTCAGGGAACCCTGTATGGGAGGGTGTCACAAGTTACACCACCAAATCTTTTGTGACACTTATACATCACCAATCCGACAAAAACCCTGTCCTGCTGCATCCTTTCAGTGTCTCTCAGTATAAAGGAAAGCTCCCCCTTGAAAGCTGAAAGAACTGTAATGTTGTGTAACTTCAGAGGAAACTATGAGAAGGCCAAGCAAAGCTTGACTACATTTCTTGTCTGAATGGAATAAAACTATTAAAATACACTCTGTGAAGATTTATGGTGACCATTTATATTTAAGCACTCATAAACTGTATAATCATTACCTTGACATATTGCTGCAAAGGAGCAGTATGGCCGGCATAGACCATGTTATGTACTAAGTGGATTTTAATCACTTCACAGGAAATAAGTGGCTGGGGATTTTAATTCTATTGATTATGTAGCAGACAGGCACTCACATTTCATCCACTATCTACAAAACACTTATCAGGAAGGAAGCAGTTATTTACAACTGAAAAACTGAATTGCTCTTAGTCTGGTTTTGTCTAAAGTTGCAGAAAAGCCACGACACTATATCTGGCATCCTGCTGTTGTGCTCTGTCTTCCCAGCATCCAGTGGGCCCCTGGATATCCTCAACACAATCCATAATCCCAAAATTCCCCAAGGTCTGAAAGTACTGGTAAAGTAACTTTGACTCAATAACTTGTGAAAAATTATATCCTTTATGTTCACATAAAAGCAGCACATAAGAAAGAGGATGTTTCAGTGAACAGCACAAAATGCTAGAAATCTGAAACACAACTTTCTTCCCTTGGTTTTTTGTTGTTTTGTTTTGTTTTGTTTTTTTTTTAATGAACATATGCTGGGTAGAACTGATTTTAATACTGGAAAGTTTAGGCTCCAGTTACTGCCACACACATGCGCATGCAACCTGAGCACAGAGACACTGAAGAGACACTGAAGGAAAATGTGGAAACTCAGGGAGCTGGACTGCATATAATGGTGAGCCTTGCCCACGAACACATTCCTGGTACAGCAGCTGTAACTGCAAATCTTATTCTGCAATCTCAAATCCAATCCAATTCTGCCATGTGTACAAATTTTCTTCAAATAATAGTAGCTCTAAGTCTCTGGGATAGTGTCTGGTCATATTAGGAGAAGATAGCTAAGAAATGCTGACATATAGAAGAGAGAGTATTATCACAAAGCTTTCACTGCTGGGGAGCAAACAAACTTCCACTTGAAAAATACTGTTGTGTTACTAGATGGTTTTATAGCCGGCTTAACTTTTCAATCATGTTTATGAACATGAGCTAGGTTTTCTGTTTGCTTGCAGAAACCCTTCCTGGTTTATGGCAGAGATTTTGTATATAATTTTCTTAGATTTTTTTTATCATTTGTCTGGGGGAGATGATGCATGTCTTCAGGAGAAAATGATCAGGTGAAAGCAGGGGATGCTTTACTTATAATCAAATGCACATGATGCTTCGTGTATCAACAGCTGTGTAATAAATCTTCTCCTCTGCAAAATAAAATCTGACAGAGAATACAGCTCAATAGCTCTTTCCTTTATCTACAGCCAGCATCTCCAACATCTTCCCCAAACAATATATACACACAGTTTCAGCAGATTTATCTGCATCCTGATTACTTTCACACTTCACCCCACATAAGCAATCAGACAGTAAGGTGCCCAAAGCCAAAGCTATGGCTCCTCAGTTTCCATCAAAGTTTTTGTTCAAACTACCTCAGGAAAACATTTCAGGTATAGATTACAACATCAGCAGTCAAGCCTCAAGTGAAGTACAATGACTGGTAGAAAATGCATGTTTACATTTAGAAGAGTATTTGTTTCCCTGTTTGATGCAGCCGGAATACATTTCACCTACAACTGTAAGACTTCTTACTTTATAAAATCTAATTTCATAGGGTTTTACAACCAGAAACAAGGAATATGCTTACCATTCAAAAAAACCGTTTATTTCAGTGACTATTTCTGTTTTATACACAGATCAGTGTTCACAGCAGTACCAAAAGCAAGATAAATAACAAATGGGATAAGACAAATGTTTTCAGCTGTAAGATAACACAAAACAAAGCCTTGAACTGGGAGAAGAAATTAATTTCTCCTAGAAGCAGCAAAACAGAAATAGCCCTGGCTTGACAATATGAAGCAGGTTTATTATTTCTCAGTGTTTTGTTTGCCATTGTTATCAGTTCCTTTTTGGAGAGACCAAGTGTCATTCCATTTTCAGAGCTACTTATCTTCACAAAATCCTGTCCTTATTCACGGAGAGCAGGATGGGAGTAAGGTGTGGGGAAGACTCTTCCTAAATTCAGTCCTGTTCTAAAGAAAGGGGAGAAGACAAAGATAGTGACGTCTGAAAATAAAACCTTACTGATTGAGACCTGCCTATAATCAGGTCCTATTATAGGACTTCTGACAGTTCATTTAATTTAGAACAGCATTTATTTTAACAGTATCTCATCTTTTGATATGTACAAGGGACTTCATGTTAAGGCAGTACTGGACTATTATGAAGGCAGATCTTATTTTTCTCAACATTCTGTAAGCATTGTATTACAATGCATGTAATAACATGCTTTAACTTTTGGTCAGCCCTGAACAGCTCAGGCATTTGGATGAGCATTGTAGGTCTTATCCTACTGGAACTATTGTATTGTATTGTATTCTATTCTATCCTATTCCTATTCCTATTCTATTCCTCAGCAGATTCTTCAGAGTCCATGTCTCCCTTATACGTAGCTGCTTACCCTGTTCAATATCTAGTACTTCTTGGCGTTAGCAAAATGAATTTAGTGTCCCAGATAAGCATGCAGCATTATTTTTTCACTACAACAATGATTTGTGATGCTTGCTGTGTCTTGGAGAAGAGCTTCTGAGACACCTGTTTTGTAGGACTGAACTTTGGAGGGTTCTACTTTAGCACGGCATGTAAGGAGACAGCAAACAGCAGAAGAAAAAAATTAATGTACTTCAGAAAGGCCCTGGAGATCTGCTCCAAAGAATGTGTGCTACTGCTTTCTCACAGTCTTGTATCACAGAAATATCTCTGCAGCAGTCCCAGAACAAAGGAGAAAAACAGAAAGCTGCCCTTTCCTACAGAGTTCTCTGGGTCTCATCTCCGTGTTAGGCTTTGAAACAATAACCCAATTCCAGGCTGCGCCAGAAAAATTAAATGCTCAAAGGCAAAATACAGCTTCTTGAAAACTCTAGGCCAAATTAATTTCAGATTTAAATCAGTGGAATCACTTCAAGGATAAATTAAATCTGATTAACAAAGTTAGAATTATTGAAGTTACTGCAACTCTAAGATTTACCTAAGAAATAAATGGGGTTTTATTACACTTTTTTTATCTTGAGAAGTGCTGGGAACTCATATTTACGGTGTGCTTGAAGAAGACACTGCAATACTTGTCTGGCTATTTACTAGCTCATGCAAGCAACTAAATCTACAATGAAAATTCATTTTTGGCATAACACTATGAAACAGATGGTCAACAACTCCAGACAAAAATCTTCTAGATAGAAGTCTATAGTGAGATAGGAAAAATATCCCCTCACTTTTAACTTCTAGCAGTTTTCTGTCAGAATTATGGTAACAAGTTATGGCATTCAAATAAAGCAATTTAAATGAGCCTTAAAATGAAATTAAATTTTCTGATAAAAAGAAAAAATGGGTATTGGATATACCCTTATTTAGTTAAACTTCCTTAAGCTAAGAAAACTTGAACTGCTCTTTCTCTAATACACACATTAGCAGTATTATTTATTAAAATCTTCTAATCTGTAAAACACCCAAGCATTTTATTTCATGTGGTTCTGTTCTGAAATCTAAGGTGAGGTAATTGAGGAAGAGCCAAGGAGCAAATTAAAGTTGTGGATCTGTATTAAATCCTCAATTAACAAGTTGCTAATTGCCAAGGGTTTTTATTTAATTGCAGAGGTATCCAGAGAAACTCTTTGTACCAGGCACTGCACAGGCATGCAGGAAGACATGATCTTGACCCTGAAGAGCTGTCAAGTATGTTAAAAAAAAAACCCCAAAACAGACCTTGCTGAATGTATGTAGCTACTATTGCTTATTTGGATTGTGAGGAAGTGGCTGCTGAAACTACTGCTATTATAAAATCATCAGGCTCAGATATTGAAAAGGGTATTTACTTCTCAAAGTAAGTGCAGCAGCACCAGCTTCTGCTGACAGAAAAACACCACCAGAGCCTGCTTTTGCAACTCAGAAATGAGAAAGAGGATCCTAATGTTCAAGGCAAGGCTGGATGGGGTTCTCAGCAACCTGCTCTAGTGGAAGATGCCCCTGCCCAAAGACAGGGTGATTGGAACCAGATTGGAACCCTTCCAACTCAAACCATTCTATGATTCTGTGTCACTTTTATCTTTGGTTTTTGACTTTCTCCTGCAGCCTGATTACATCGCCCTCCTAAGGCTGGCCCTATTTGTCCAGCCAGCTGGGGTGGCGGTGAAGGCTGAGGGCCAGTAGGAATGGTGGTCAGGCTTCTTCAGCCTGCGCAGGGGAGGGTTAGACATGTCAGCAACCTGGTTGCCAGTCAGAGGTCATGACTGATCCCAACCCAAGCCTCTAAAAGGCTGGGAAGTTCTTTGATGGCTCACTACTCCTTTCTGGGAAACTGTGCAAGAACAGTATTTTTAAACACTGCAGGGTATGCTGAGCGAAACATGACTTTCCCTTGTACTGAATTTGTATTTTATTGAATGAAGGGCAAGAGGATTCTTTAGGACATAAAGCCTCTAGGCTTTGAACGTTCATTCTAGCCAAGCTTGAAGTAGTCAACTTTTACTATTTACAGAAAAAAAAAAAACAAAACAACCAAACCCAAAGTAATAGGAATACTTGGAATTGTGTGTCTAAGACTGGCTCATTTGCAAGACATTATCTTAAATGGTATTTATACAAATGCCCCAATTCAGGCTGCAGAAGTGCACCACTGAACTGTTTCCAAAAAACAAAATGAAGTTTATACTGAGCATACTCACAGGTAAGGAAATAGGTATCAAGACTACAACACTTAAAAGCACAATCAACATTTGGCTAATTGGGCTTATTACTCCCACAGAAACACAATTTACTGGTCACAGTAATAAACACCATCTGCTCTTTGCTAACTGGCAGCAACCTAAAAACTTCTTTCTAACTTGAGGAATTTGTAATGTAAAAGGAATATCTAAAGTAGTAGTACAGTGGGACTTCCATGCACAACATCTTACTGTACTGAGCTGAACAGGATTTCATATTATGTGAAAGATTTCTTTTTGCCAGATGATGCATTTGCCAAGATAAGCTCTAAGTCAACAAGAAACAGTAAGTTAGGGTTGTAAACCCAGCATAAAAATAATGCATCTTTCCCATCTATGTTAGTGGCCTACTCAAATGTAGCATGAAACACAAATTTCTGATCAGTCGAGGAAATTATAATGAAAGTTAATTTGGACCCAGTGTGTTAATGGACTGATTTAACATACAGGCATATAGTATCTGATTTTGTAGACACCATTGTATTAAATCACAAATGGCTTGAGTTAATTAATTAACTATGTTAGTCAACTTGATTTTGACTTTTGCTATTACAGTAACTATACTTACAGCAGCATTTAAGTATTAATTTACATATACTGAGCACTATGCAAACAATTTTATTGTCAAGTCACGTTCATAATCTAAGCAAAGCATTACTTTAAAGTGATTGACATATGCAAACACATAGCTCTGTGGAAATTAAACAAGCCTCTGAAAGCACTCCAAAATATTTTATGAAATCCTGGTTCTTTCACCTTCCCCTGCTGCATTTTCTATAATGCTTTTTTTTTTTCTTTGTTACTAAGGAAAAATTCAAGAAGATAAAATTTTTCTTCCTTCCATCTCATTATGTTCTACTTCTACTATACTTAGAGATGAAAACCAAGTATCCTTCAAGATTTTTTAATGAGGCCTTGGCTGATCTGAGATGGTAATGCAAAGAAATATTTTAAGAGGAGCAAAGCATTCCAAAATAACATTGACACGGTAGAGACAGTTGATACTCAGTTAACTCAAAGACTCAAACTACTGCTGAATTCTGTTCTCAAAGAGTCTGATTTTAATTATAATTCAGGTGAAAATGATAAAAATTTAAGAGAACTGATATTGTGCTCTATTTGTCCGTTCAGTCAGATGTGACAGGACAGAATATGAACTGGGACAATGTAGAATAAATACCATTAAGTAAATTGCCACTGCTCATGAACTGAACCTCCTGTAGCAATCTGCTCAAAGAGCAGACTGCACACTAACTGAATAGACTCTTTTCCATAGTTTTTTTTTTTTTTTTCTCACAGTGATAAGCTTATGGAAAGCAAACAGCCAGCATTAACTCCCTGGCAGAGAACTTTCCATAGGTTTATACAGGTCACACAAGCGACTCAGAAAGAGCATGTCCATTCTCCAAACTGGAACTGCCCTAACTTGCATTTTAACATGCTGACCAGAGGACCTGCAGAGCCTCCTCCCGCACAGTACACAGGGCTAATTGCAATAGTAGTAACCAATGTAGCTGATACCTGATTTTACATTTTATTTAACTCTGCTGATTGCAAACCCAAATTTAACATATATAGAGAGTAATCCCCCTGTAGTTTGATATCAATGCAACAAATTTGCTAACTGTAAAGAATAAATCACTGTGCTAAATAAGTATACAACAAATACTAGTTTTTCCCCCCCATTATCGGTATTTAGTTGTTGGAGTGGGTCCAGAGGAGGCCACAAAGATGATCAGGGGCTGGAGCAGCTCTCCTATGAAGACAGGCTGGGAGAGCTGGGGCTGTTCAGCTTAAAGAAGAGAGGGCCCTGGGGAGACCTTAGAGCAGCCTTCCAGGACCTGAAAAGACCCTACAAGAGAGATGGAGAGAGACTATTTACACAGGCATAGAGTGACAAGAAAAGGTGGAATGGCTTTAACTGAGAGAGGGTAGATTAAGATCAGATATAAGGAGGAAATTCTTCACTGTGAGAGTGGTGAGGCACTGAAAAAGGTTGCCCAGAGAAGCTGTGTATGCCCAATCCCTGGCAGTGTTTGAAGCCAGGTTGGATGAGGCTCTGAGCGACCTCGTTAAGTGAAAGGTGGCAGGCGGGCTGGAACTTTAAGGTCCCTTCCAACACAAACCATTCTATGATTCCATGATTCTATGATTCGTTAATGTTCACAATTTGCCAAGTTGGTAAGTCATGGCACAACCTAAATTACAGGGTTTTATAGCATTTGAGCATCAAAAGAATCCAAAAACCTGAGACTCATTTGTAATACTCTGCTGATGGCATTCCCTTGCAAGCAACATAACTGCTTCTGATGCCTTTTTCCTGGTCTTAGGAAAAACAAGGCCAGACATGGTTAGAGAGTTGGGGGTCGTTACCTCAGTATTTTAATCAGGATCCTGTTCGATGCATCCACTTCACCCAGGTGACAGCGTGGCAAAATGCACACCCCCTGTCAATCACACACACCAGTTTTAGACTTTTCACATTAGCATATCTAACAAGGGAGCCCAATAATGGGGCTGGGGTGGGCTAACCTCTAGTTTACAGAATCTGTCCTGCTAGGAGACCTTGGCTTCTTAAGACAGTAGAATATTTGGTCTCCCTGGCTCTGCAGTTCTGGGGTGTTTAGTCTCAGGGCCTGTAGAACACTTGCAAAATACTAAGCACTAGACTAAGTAAAGGATTACAAGGATGCATTCTAATACTTGTGGATACATAAACTTTGTAAAAGGTATATAAAAGAAAGGAAAAAGTCATTTTGGCATAACTTCAGATTTCATTAATGTAACACAGAAAAAATTTCTTTTAGGACAACACCTTGAAAGACCAAGACATACAATATGTGACAAATGAAATGGCAAACATGAGCTGGAGGGCCTGAGTGGCTTTGAATAATGCAGGTTAAAATACCCAACAGTCTTGCCACTGCCATACAAAAACTCCTGGGTGAACAAAACCTTAGTTTGATGCCCCTACCTGATAAAATATTAAATGGTCTGCTATTTTTTTCACTTGAACCTTTTTTCTTATTCTCGCACCCCAGGCTAAGATCTAATTCACACTTAAAAGAATATTATAGAAGTAATATTGAATTCTCCTCTAACACAAGATTAAGAAATGCCTCAGGTATATTTAATAACCATTTGGTTTAACTTAATATTTATTCCATCATAATTACCTTGCTTTAGCACATCTACAACCTTCAAGAAGGATGAACGTGTTTGCAAAACACATATTAAAGAGAGTTGCCAAGATGAAGGCAATGAATATTTTCGATTCACATTCTCAAGACAATATGTCCCAAGCCCCAGTTGGTCAAGAGAGCTGGGAGTGCTCTCCTGGAAGGGTTAAAGTGACACAGTTAGCCATACCAAAATAATAGACATAGTATCTAGGAAGGTGATTCAGGCTTTGAAACTCACTTTCACAGTGGCAGCCGACCAAGCTGTGTGACTGATGTCCATGTGCTGAATTCAAGCACATCAGTCCCTATTCCACACTCTGCCTTGAGCTGATGTTCATCTCCAGTTTAACTGCCTCATTCATTCAGTATCTGTATGAGCTTTGGGATTTCACACACATTTACATTTACAAAATTCCAGGTCTGATGCTCAGTGTCTAGGTCCTGCAATGAACAGAAGAACAACTTCTAGTCCTCTTGCGAACCTGCATCTTCCAGTTCTCTTTCATGTTCCTCCAGGAAATCATTGCATTCAAGTGTTACAAATGAAGAAATGTTTTGATTTGTAACCCTCAGCATTCACATTCCCTGTCTGTCTGCAAATGCAATAGCCACTGAAATGAACTAAGTGATAGCAAATACGTGACAAAACCATGTGAAACAATAAGGAAAATTAACTTCCAACAGACACTGAAGGGAAATTTAAGCGCAAGTTTACGTGGAACATTATATTATGTATAAATCTCAAAAGTGCTTTTTTATTTGATAAAGCTTTTTTATTTGATAAAGACCATATATGTCTCAAACATTTAGATTATAGCAAAGTAGAGGAAGCAAACTGATATGTTCTTAAAGGTAAAAACTACAGATTTGTTCAACATGTAATTTACTGGCAATGTTTTCCCATTGCAAATTTATTTACAAAACAATTCTATTCCCCTTAAAACTAAATAAATCTGTAAATAATATTGCACAAAAATAGGAACAAACCAGTACATATCAACCTGCAGCAACAGTGAAATCAGGGGACAACTACTCAGCCTTGTAATCTTCTCCACTTAAAACACTACATACAACGATGCTGACAATTGAGCAAATGCATTCTCACATTGATAACACTATCCTCAAAACCAAAAAAATGGTATATATACTTACATCACTAGATTATTATGAGAAATTGCTTTATTAAAAGATTATTTGTTTTAAAATCAGGGCATAACATCAAATTTCATGTAAAGCATTTAAATTCATGGAGACTTGCCTCAGATGACAACTTTCAACCTTGCCACCATGTCTTTTCTTGTGGCATGTGGCATTCTGCATTTTTTGTAATGACAACAGAAAATGGATATTTCTGAGTGTATTGGAAAAGTGTAATTTCCAGACTAAGGTTTGTCAAATGCTTGAGGATGCAGAGTACGTGCATTACATGTTTGGTTCTTCTTAGACCTGTACACCACTCACTTAGAATAATGAAAGCAGCTGTCTTATTAATCTTTAGCAAATGCAAAAGAAATTAACTCCTTGCTAATAAGCATGGATGCCCAAATCCGAAAGGGGCTGTCAGGTGATGAATTCCAGCAGACAAGCCTGATGAGCCTAGAACTCGACTATTCTCTTGGAGATATCACGGAATATTTATAAGCACGACACAGACAGAGCCCTGTACTGGTGGCTCTGAGGAGAATGTGCATCCTGCAGACCCCATATGTCTGTGCAGACTCCAGAGACATACTAGAGGCAGCACTTTGGAGTCCTAACATTAAAAAAAGAAACAACCAAGAGATGCAGGACAGAACTTCCAGAGAAGAAATGCAGGTCCTTTGAGAGTGGAAAGCTGCACCCTGCACAGCAGCAGCCTTTGCCCACTAATTTTGGCATGTGCAGAATCAGAGAGAAGGGGAGGCACTGAGGCAAAGCTACAACCACGGGCTGAAACAGCAGTGCCAGGAGTAAGAACTGAGAGACGCCTGGAACTGAGGCCACTGAACCCAGGATAGGAAGAGTCTGTACAAAAAGAAAAGATCTCATTGTAAGTACAAGGGATCCAGCTGTGGATATGCCTAAAAATCAAAGAGATGACCTCTGCAGGGTAAGGAATAATATTTAACTCAATTATTAAATTCAAGAAAAATATCTTTTTAAAATCCAACATTGTATTCAAATAAGGAAAACAAAAAACACCGTAAACTATCAGCCAAAAAATCGAAGTCAAATCTATACAAAGCAAGTAAGACAAAACTTGGAGGAAGAACTTGAAGAAAGTATAAAAAAAAAAGAAAAGAAAATATTTTTCAGAGACTTGGAAGCCAGACAGAGAGCTGGTAGGGCTAACAGATGTTCAGGCTATAAAAGGAGGATTCAAGAAAGATGAGGTCAGAACACAAAAATAAAATACTTTTTCTCCATCTGGATTCATAATGGAGGAAACTGTGACAGGTGGTTGGGAGGAAGGCAGTGCAATAAAAATTTTCTAACAATTCCCAATTAAATTACTTCAAATCGGAATAAACTGAATTTAGTGAACAATAAGATACATACATTAGATAGGTAAAGAGCTGAGAGACGGCTATTTTAAAGGGAAATAATTTCTCAGGCATCGATGAGTGTTTTCTAAAGAACAAACTAATCTGGACAAGAAAGTAAGCTGATAACCAGATACTTGATTTCCAAAAGACAGGCTGACATGTTGTTAGAAAGAAGAGCCTCTCATAGAAACAAAATGTGTTTAAACACTGGTGAAAATTTGTAGTAAATCATCATTATTCACACTGGAAGGAAGTAATTAATCGAGTCTTTCAGAGATCCAGTAGGAGACTGAAGCCAGAAAAAGAAACAGTGAGAAAACAGACTTTTCTGATGGTGCCAAGGTAAGTCAAGGTTCCAAAGGCTAAACTGGCTATAATAAACTACATTTTATGACACGTGGTGATAAAATTACAGCTGAAATTCCATCTAAATAAATGTAAAATACATCAAAACACATTCCACCTTTATAAACAAAATTATGTGCTGATTTTAAGACCTTGGAAATTTGTATCGGGAAAAATACCAACTCAAGGGGAAACAGGAGATGCTCACAAGCAGCAGTCTCAGAACCAGCACAAGAAAGCTTTCTGCACAGGAATCTTCCAAATTTAAGTTCTAAGAAGGATTGACCAGAAGATTCACCAGAAGAAACTACCCTGAGCTCAGGACGGCCTTGTTGGAAGTTAGGATAATATTTTGGGGATGTATCTCTGCAGACTTTGACTCTATGGCATGTTGGTTTTAAGACACAGTTTTCAGTGCTGGTCACTGCTGGAAGAGCTAAATCACATCATTGGTCATGCAGGAAACGGATTATAATATCATTTGCAATAAGAAAACTCTGCAAGAGTTTAAAACAGTCAGAGATAGTGAAGAAAGTACGACTATCTTTTTATAGATCACATGCAATGTTCATCTGGTGTACTGTCACCAAAATATTACCTTGCAAAAAATATTAGAAAAAACAAAACAAAATACACCAGAATTTTGTTCATACTGTATTACACTGGAAAATTAATGATATTTTTATGTCAAATTTTATTTTGAGAGATAATACTATACTCTCAAACTTTAGGCATACATACAGAATTCTTGTATTTTTATTAGAACATAACTGACTGAAATTTATTAAAATATATTTTTGAAGTACACTTTGATCCAAATATTAAGCTCTAAAGATACAGTTCTGACAGTGCACTGGAGTCATATCTAGAGATTCTATTCAGATGCACAGACAGCAATTTATAAAAGTGATGGCAATTAAATAAATTACATTCTTCATTTAAATAAATCACCACCCATGAAAAATTTACTATTACCCATCTATGGTGCCATGTTTTCTTTTGCTATTCAGGAACAGATGTCAATGTGTGTTTTTTTATTTCATCCAGATAGAATATGACGAATAAATTAATTCCTCACATTTCTTCAGACTGCAAAACTTTAAATACTTTAAAGCCTTACAAAACTAGGCTGAAGGGCTAATCCTACTCCTATATTTGTCCAGGAATTTTTCAAGACATTGCAATGGATACAATGTAACTAATACGGATGTCATAGAATTATTGCTCAACATTCTGTTTGTCATACAACTCACACTCATATTGGTCTGCTTCAAATGGAGAAAAAAAAAAGGAGTGCAGAATGGGGTTCTCTCTGATTAACTAAAAACACAGTGATTAATGATGTGACGCATACTTTGTAAGAATTAATCTAAAAAGAATGTTATTATTCATCTCTTGTAACCTTGATTTTCAAAGATAGCACTTTATAGCCTTTCAGTGTAGATTTAGACTTAGTAGCTAAATTGAAAGTTCTATATTTGTGAAACAGCCTTTTTCAAGTTGTAATATTCATTAAAATTCATTTTTTACTTTATCACTGAAAAGCATCAAATTATTTACAATACGACAGAATTCGCTACTACAGACTGAGTAAGTGAAAATGTGTTTGTTAGATGTAGAGTAGATGTAGAGTTTTGAGGCATTTATAGGTCATAGGCATGAGGTAGTAGGCAAACTCCTTAATGATTATTTCTGAGAGGTGGTTATAAAGTGATGAAGAGCTACCTATTATTAACATTAAAGCAAACACACTGGTTTATACAAAATTAGAAGACATGGAGAAGATAAGAAATGAGTCAAACAGAAAGTGAGTCAGATGCTTATAGCACAGTATTTATGGAAAATCTTCAGAAAACATGGCAATACATTCTTTTCCTATCACAATTACTGTTAATTTGCACGATCTGAGTCTATTGCATACTTTGGAAAAAAAATTATGTCATTACATAAAATTAATGAAACATTGAGTGTACTCACTTTCTCCTAATTTTCATATAAATGGTTTCAAAGTGCTCTTGTAAACCGCTAAATGACAGCTTTCACAGCTAATCAATATTTTTTGTTTAATACCAACGAGATTTTTAAAATACCATTGTCAGTAGACCCATACGTATACAAATAAGTCCTTGTATCTTAAATTAACTCCATGAAAGATTCTTTACTGTAACCTCTCATTTTTTTATAAGTAGAGCACAGTCCCCATTGACCTGAAAACTAGAAGTAATCAATGTGCCAATGTCTCCAAGCAAAATTTAGTACAGCATCTCTGAAAACAAATCAAGCTCTAAGCAGAAACAGTAATTTGTTAGGAGCTATAAATACCTTCCCATTCTATACAAAATGGTTCCTTATAACTGAGATTTCTCTGTACTACTGGAAAATACAAGCCAGGAAAAAACTATTGATTAAAAAGATATTGGCCATGTTTTCTCCTTTAAGTGTTTTCTTTCTTAACTCTTTGTCTTAGCCTGTACCTCCAGCAGTTCTAACACATTTAGCTAATTATTATGAATCCTTACTTGTTTAAAGTGTCTGTACACATCTAATCAGATCAGTTTCCTTTCAAGTGACATGGTATTTTTCAATCCCATTATCCCATTACAAAAAAAAGGCCCGCTACATATTTAAAGTATTACAGTAGAACACTACCTAGGACAAACTTCAGAAATAAAGACTCTGTTCTAGCCTTGCCAAACGATCGATTTCTGTTTAAATCAATTTATTCTATTCTGGCACAATCAAAATTAGCTCACATAGATATAGATGAAAGTTTTAAATTGCCAGGACTTGATGAGATATATTTTACTGGGGAGTAGTGACCCAAAGGAAACAGAGTATGAATGATAAACCAAATAATTAAAAACTTTAAGCTGACTAAAATATACATTCTATATATGCAAACAGGACTGTTTCTCTATGTTTCAAATATTCATGTTGATGCGATACAGCTCATTTAATTCAAAATAATTGCAATGCAATAACCATGCTGTCATTTGGATTATGTGTCTGCCCAGATTTGAAGAACACATTTCCATTTCTCCCCTCTGGCACAAGGCAGAGGAATTGCTCTCAGTTCCACGGTCAAGCAGCCCTTGTTTCTGCTTGGACTTTGGAAATTATTACAGCACCAAGCAGAGGGGCTGCATGGGCTGCAGATCTGCATGAACACAGTGTCAGGAGACAAACTGGGCACTACAGCAGGACATGGGTAATGCCAGCATCGTCACAACTGCTCAGGCCAGGCCTTGGGCCAATCAATGAGCCCTCTCCAAGCAGTCTTTGGCAATTAACTGGACCAAAAGTGATTTCCAAGATGCATTTTTAATGAAGTCATCTTTTCACAAAGTATAGGAGATGCAATGCTAAGGACGTGGCTAGACTGTAACAGGCTGCAGAGCCAGCAGGCACTGGCACTGCTGGATTTGCCACATCTGCTTTGGTTACAGCTCAAATCCAGGAGCTAAATATTTATCACCTCTGCTGTACTAAAGTTTCAACTTGATTAAATTAATGGTGTAAAATTCCTAAAACCCTGTGACACTTTTGCATTAAAACAGAATTTCCTATAAACATTCAGTGTTTCAGGTATTACACATAAATATTTATCAGTAAAATCTCTTTCTCTGTAAGGCTAAGACAAGACTATCGATTGCTATTATAATCTTAAAAGGGAGAGGGTATGAATTTCTTAGCCTAAAGTACATTTTTAAAACTCTAGGAAGAGATAAGTTCCCAAATAAATGTAATTAAAGTGTTTTGAGGGAAGAATAACAAAAAAAGACCTTCTCCTTTCTACCCAGCTAAGTCAACGACCACGTTACCGTGAGCTGCAGCAGCAAATTGAAAAAGCAATTTGGAGTGCATCACCAAACTAAGGAGTTTTGCACATCCCATTTTACAAATACCTGGTAATAAAGTACACTATCTTATTAAAACCAAGGATTATGTGAAATGAAAAATATGCAATTCCATGAAAAACACAATTAGAGGCACAGACAAAGAATTCTATGGGTTGAATGCTAATTCATGTATTTTGAGAAAAAAAAAAAAAAGCAATATTTCACAGCATCTGAATGATGAATATTTAACCTATTATAAATACCAAAATGAACCTGCCAGAAATATTTAGATGATTTGGGAAAACTCTGGATGACTATATTTCATCTTTTTCTTTCTGTATGTGCTGGATATGTCACTCTCAAGATACTAATAAAGAATCTTAGACGCCACAGGATGGAAAATTAACTTTCTTGTCATGGACTACACCCAGGACAAGAGTTAAGAAAGAAGATAATGTTAAGAGGTGGACTGCACCACGCCAATACTGAGTCTCTCACTAGAGATTTTGTGCTCTCCAAATCACTTAGGCAAGGAAAAGAGCTTTACTCTGGTCTGAACTCCCAAGGGAACACAGAGGAATTTTGGCTGCAGCAGATTACCTGTGAGGAGTGCTAAAAACCCACACTAGGCAAGCACGGAAAGCACAGACATAAATGGCAAGGGAAGTACCACAGAAACAGTACCTGGAGAACAAACTGCCAGCAGGCTGCAGGCTGAGCCCTGCACCCATAAAGGTGTTGTTCTCATGCAGCCTGGCACTGACATCAGCCCTCACTGCTCACACTGAAACTCAAATATCCACCTCAGACAGTCATTCTGGGGACACCTCACTGCCCAGCATCATGTCTTGCATCACATTTTCCCTGTAATTAAAATGGCAAAGAAAATCTAGCATAAACAACTGCTAGATGTGCCATGGGGGAAGGTGTTACTTAAAAGACTGAGTCTTTGTTTACAGTGGTATTAAGAATGTATTTAAAATAAATTATAAAGTGGAGTAGTTAGATTGCATTTAGTTCTTGTTTGGACACATTTACTCAGAATTGATGTGGTCCTAATTTGAATTAACTTCTGAACTAAATAAATATAGAACTAATTAGGACAACAAAATTCATTGTACTTAACTCTCCTAAGAATCTCTGGGCAAACATGTTCCTCTCATGCCAAGTGCAGAAACCTAAATCATATGCCTTTTTAAAATTTTTTAAACACAGTGAAACTGAACACCTTATAACCCTTTCTGACACTGAAATCAAGGCTATCAATTGAGTAGAGGTGATTATTCTGCAGTACTGAGTGAAAAATTAACTGTTATTTCAAAGACAAAATAACACCTTTCCACCAGAGCTAAATGGGGAATTTTTCAGCCAGATGGTATAGATTTTGTGGAGTTATGCTGTGCAACAGAAAATATTTGGGAAAAAATTAATTACAGCAATCACTGCTGCATCAACTGTAGTGTTATTCAGACCCCTTAACATTTTTTCATATTTACCATAGTAACTTCTCCCAAATTAAGAAGCATTATATATTTTGTTTAAATAAATACTTCTTACTTCAGTGAAACATTATTATTGAGATGAAGAGACTTTAACATAAGGCAAGCATGCTGTGAGGATATCAAGCAACATTAATGGAACTTTTAGGAAGAAAAATTTATTTGCAGTAAATGAGGAAGCAGAGGTACAGCTATAATACCTTAAGCTTAAAAAATACACCATTTCAAATAGCACATATCCTATAAAAAACTGATTGCTTGTACTGCACTCCTTAAAGAGCATGATTTTCGTGACCAAGCAAATTATTATAAATGCTTGCTTTCTTTTCTAACAGGGGTCTCATGACACTTAGAGAAAAAATGTTAAAATGGAAGTAGGATCTCCTGCCATGAAAACAGAATCAAAACCCGTGATACATCATAATGAATGCTACTATGAAAACGTTTTAAAAAAGAAAATAATCTATGAAGTGATTTTCATGCTGCTTATTAACTGCATTTTACACCACTTTGGGAAATTTAGGTTTTGTTTCAATTCTAATACTTTCTAAAAACTTCTTCAAAAGAATTTGAAAATGGAAGCATTCAAAATAAGTAACTTCTGCTGTATAAAAAAAATCCCATTTTTTTTCCTTCTGAGTGAAGCAAAAAAAAAATTAGTGAAGCTCAATCATTAAATTATGAAGGAGTTTAAAATCTTTCCTTCTTTATATGAAGGCATATTTTCAATAACTTTTGGAGCATTCTTGACAAGCACGTTTAACCAAATAGCAGGCAATATAAAAGCAAGTAATGCCAATGATTATCATAGAATCATAGAATCAGTTAAACTGGAAATTACCTCCAAAAACATCAAGTCCAGCCTTTGATGAAATGCCAAACTGACCACAGCACTAAGTGCTTTGTCCAATCATTTCTTGAAGACTTCCAGGGATACAAACTCCACCATTTCCCTGTTCCAAGGCTTAAGAAACCATTATGTGAAAAACTTTTTCCTGATGCCCAACCTGTACCTTCCCTGGCACAGCTTGAGGACATTTCCTCTTGTCCTGTTGCCTGGCGAAAAGGCTGACCCTCACCTCAGACTCAGTACTTGAGGTACTGCCTCATCAGTGTAAGTACAGAGGGAAAACTATTTTAATACAGCAATACAAGATAAAGTCCCATCATGTAAGTGTAAATAAAACAGACATTCAGTTGTTCATGGCCATTAAAATTAATTCCTTTTCAAGATCTTTCATAAGAGATCTTGAAATCAGGAGGATTTCTGTAATAGGAGAGATCCTTTTAAAAGAAGAGCAGCTGTTTATGTGCTCTTTTTTCTAACATTTTATTTTCTCCTTCAGCCCAATGTTACAGTACTCCAAACACCAGACAGTTGCTACTAATCAGTTCCTGGGGTGACACCACTGAACGGTTTTGCTGATTTACACAGCACAATTTGGTTCCTTCTACACCTGCTCCCCACTGCCTCAGAGGCCTAAGGGGAACTGTCACTGGTGAAATCCATCAGCCATTACAAATCCACCGTGGGGTAGGAGAAGACTGAGCAGTAACCTCTGCTACGAACCTCTCCAACTAAGCCCTCAGCAACAAGAGTCCTGGCAGAATGAGAGTCTTGATGCACTGATACTCAATCTCAACTAACAAAGAGGACATGTAGTCACCAAAGAACACAGTTATTATTAATACTACTGCTTCTAAGAATTCTACAATTTAAATATATGTTCTAAACCATTTTGAATTGTATTTTTATAGTATTTCATGGGAAAGGCATGTTCAGGAACATCATACACAAATTCATTCTCAGAGCTTGAGCTAAAGACTTGTTCAGATACTCAGTACTACATAGGGTCTTCCTTGGTGCTACTTACAATCCAAAGGTGCTGCCTGCCAAAAGCACCAGTTCTATGCTTTCTCTGTGAATCTACATGTAAGGCTATGACCTACTTCTAAAAGTGCAGTATAATCTAAATCATGTCACCCCTGCATTTCTACAGTCACAAGAAGGATGCTGAGAAGGCCAAGGGCAAGGTTTGGTGCCTCAGCAGCCTGAGCTCTCTGGGGCAGGGCGTGCACCTAGAGGGCTCTTCTGTAGCCTACAAGGCTTCTTCTACCCTGTACAGGATCTTAGGTACATTCTCCTTCTCTTCCATTTGCTGCAGGATGAGCAACAATACCACCAGTGATCATCAGAGTTTAGAATGGAAACTGCAAAACAACTCCATCAACAGGTTCCTAGTCTAATACACTATTACAAATGGACTCACAAGAAAATTACAATTCTCTGCTGTAACAAGGAGTATATGCACACATAAAAACACACAGAGTTAACAACTGTAGAAACTAACCTAATTTTTAAACACACTGCTTTAAATATGGGACCTAGTGATAGGAAAATATTGGAAAAAACTATGTATCACACTGCAAAAGAGTTACTGGAAATAATTTCATAAATTTTTTGAAAGCATTAATTTAATTTTTTAATCTGAAGAAGTATTTTCCTTTTTCATGTAAGATGACACAAGATGATAAAGACTTGTCACAGAAGGCATTTAATTTGATATAAACTGATCAGTTTTGTGGAATTTGCACAGAACACAAACTCAAGAAATCTGCCAATATCTGTTAAATTGAAATCTAACAGAGGTTAAATTTTAGTAAAATACTGTCCTGTTTCCAAGCAAAAAAGAAGTCAGTAAACATTTGATAATTTAACAGTATAGCCAGTTTGGTTCAAGTGTCTGGTAATATCTCTAGCACCTACTCATATAACAGACTAGTTCTGGCCAAAGAGACAATTCTTAAGTTGGGGATTAAATGAGACTTTAAATTATTCCAGAGTCCATTGGCATAATCTCGTGCCCAAACATGTGCATATCCCAAGATTCTTTATCTAAAGAAAACTGGACAGTTAATAATAAAAACTAGGAGAAAAAATTAATCTTAGAAATCAAGAATATCGGACTTCTCTTTGGTATGGGTTCAACAGCTTTTTCCTCAGTATATCAAGAACCACCCAGGAAAACTTGACGCATCTGTTTTCAAGTCCCATTTGTTAGACATGTTCAAAAAGAGATTAACATAAGGTCTGAAGTACTGCCTAATCTGATATTAACTGTTGTTAATCAATATTAAAAATAATAAATATTAAAAATAATAAATATTAAATGCTGGCAGGGTTTGCATTAAAACCACATTTTTCAGATTTTGATTAATGACTGTCAATTATAGCGCCTATTAGGAACTCAGAGTTTCTTAATATCTAAAAAAAACTCACCACCCCTTCTTCTGACCAACCTATATACTAATCTTAATATGTGGCTAATGGATATAACATTCCACAACACAAAGCTTGGTTAAAAAAATAAAACGCAATTTCCAAAACACCCAACAAGAAGTCATGGAATCTAACAACTACACAAAGACCACTTTTACAAAAACTATACATTAGATGTTTACTGCTTGATAGACATGCTTTTAATGTATAACTAATTTAGCACAAAAAAAAAAACAACCTGTAAGTATCTCTTCAGTCAATACAGATGTAATGATTTTGAGAGAAAAATAATTACGTGCATTGTTATTAATTTAAAGCAACCAACGGAAGGAAAAATTGTAGTCAGGGAGGTTTTCATTTCAATGATTTTTTAACAAAACACTGTGTTTTCCAAACTGGTTCAGGGTTTTTTTTCCAAATAGAGTAAAAAATAGCTTTCTCTGACAATTAGGCAATATGAGTGATGGATAATCACTCATACATAGTCCTAGAAATGCTCACCAGCTGTGCAAAAACCCTCACACTAGTAACTGGAACAATCTCTGTACAAAATAAATATTTTAAGAAAACCTTCTCAAATTGATCTGCTGGTTGCCATGAAATAATTCTACTCTGATTCATTAGTAATTGTATGGAATGTCTCAGCATCTATTAAGTGTACTTGTAACACATTCACGTGCCATTTGAGACTTTCCTATGACCAACCAGCTAGGTGTGTGCAGAGTGCCTCACGGTTCAGCTGAAAAAAACAATCACCTAGATTTCATTAAATAAAACATACTGCTAAGTGAATGACTGCTAAAAGCATATACTGCAGCTAATTAGGACTGCAATATATAGTCATTTTTCCCTAGCCCAACACAATTGTGCTTTGTTTACTTTCACTTGTTAATAATCGTGAATTTCACAAAAGTTATCTTTACAAGAAACAGTCTTAGAGGCTAGTAAGCAAGTAGTAGTCATCAGAATCAGGTATTTGTTGTTCTGAAAATGTCCAAAATGCTTTAAAAATGCTCATAAATTTCTTTTTTTTTTTTCCTAAGAATCTGAAAAAAGCGAAACAGAAAAGAATCTGTAGTAATGAAACAAAAAAAAAAAGCCACCTTCAACTGGCCTACTGAATTGACCTTAAAAGGTGTGATTCTGACAGGAAATACCCTTTGCTCTGCTGTCATTATGGTGATGCTCAAACGAAGTGCTGATTGCATGGCTCTGCATTACCAGTATCACTGTACACTCATTGAGTCTGTGAGGATCATTATGGCTAAGAGGAAAACCTATTTCTATCAGCTGGAAAACAAATGACTGATACAGCAGGTTACACTAAGAATAGCACGAGTACTTTTATGTTTCTAAACTTCTACAGAGAAACCAACATAATTCAGTGGAAAAGTCTCATCTATATTGTGAATTAGTAACTGAAAAGAAACCATGTTAAATATTTCACAACATCTGAGAATTTACTCCGAAAATCATTTTTTGAACGTACAACAATACAAAATATATAATGTGCATCTCAAACTTGCCAGTTCTGTGTTATTGATTCTATCCTAAAACTCCCTTAATATTAGGCAGAATCATGGATTTCTCTGTGGTAAGGTAGAGACAAAAGAGCGGACACTGTGCTGCATTGTTTTTCTATCCAAGTAACATGGAAATCAGTTTTAACGAAAGGTCTTCTAAAGAAGCCTAATTATGAACATGAAGGGATCACCTCTACAATTTCTTTACAAGCAATCTGCTTTCTGCGTTTTTCCTCAATCAGCTGCACAGGGTTACCTACATAGCTAGCAGCAGGTAGCAAAAAATTGACAAGATGGAAGAATACATTTGCGAACAGGGAATTTACATACCCATAGCTCATACATCATCACAGCTTACCCAGACTTTAATGACTTCTCTGAACTGACAAGATGAGGATGCTCACACTCTGTGGGACTAATCAGAAACAGCAAAATGCTTCAGTGACCACAATTCGACTGAAAGTGCATAAGTGGTTATCTTGCCTTAAAGACAAATGGGAGGTTTAGCTTAGTTTCCCTCAATTATAACACCCACTGAAATAAACCCTGTTAAGCAGGCATTGACGGTATGAGGAATTAAAATTTTAAAAAAATTATCTGAGGAAAAGAGTTCTAAAGTTTATATAGTGGGACTAAATATTACACAGAGCTAAATTACACAAAAGTCTCCTGCTGCTGCATTCCTCCTCCTGTAACAAGGGATCATTATACAAGATGGAAATTTCTGTGATGTGACATAATGGGACAGACTACTTGTCAACAAATCTTTCTAGGCTCAAAATGGAATAAGGACAGTTCATTCTTGCTCTATCAGTTGAATGTATCAAATGCTGAAAATTATATATTTTATTTCTCCAAAATGAAAGTATATCTCATCTGGTATAATCAACAAGAGAATAAAAGTATGTCAAGTTATAAGAGGTTCCTAAAAATATATTAAGAAAAGAGATACTACTTTCAAGGTTAGTAACTACTCAGTGGATCAGTCTGCTTGGAAGAAAATTATTTTAGCACAGCTTAAAAGCAGGACTCACAAGCTGTGAGACCAAGAGTCATGAAACTGCCCAGAGGATAGGAAAATCCTGCTAATGGCTTCTATCCACTAAGTATAATATTTCTTTAGTAACCATTATTTTCTCTTTGATCTGCCCTACTTAGAAAGGCAGGAACTTTTAAGCCACGAAATCTTTACGGGGCACTGAAATGGCCAGGAAATTTTTGGCTGGCCTCAGGTTCAGAGGGCAAACACACTAAACCCACTCAGGGTCTTCTTGAACAGATGCCAGTGCAAACTGCAGGTGCAGTTCAGAAGTGACATATGGCCTCTTATTATTTCCACAAATATGCTGCTACTGCAACAATGAATCTTTAAAAGACATTGCCAACTCTGTATGAGGCCTTAGACATATTGATGTTTATAAATCAAGATTTGATAGAAAGAAATATACTACTTCTCTAATCTCTTACCCACAAATTACTTTCTATTGAAGCAATATAGTGATTTCTTTTTCCAGAACTATAAAAACTTATGAATAATAAATCACGTAAAAATCTTGGACAGAAATATTAACACTTTTTTTTTGTCTTCTTTCTAATGCATAAAGAAACAATATCAAATATTGTCCCTCTTACCTGGAAGAGCAATATTAATCTGCCAAAGAACATCTGTTTAATCATTATGGACTTAAAGAGGGAAAGAAAGGAGAGAAAGGAGAGAAAGGAGAGAAAGGAGAGAAAGGAGAGTAAGGAGGAAAAAATCCAGACTGATTTAAAAATGGAGAAGTGATTAGTGTGAACAGCTCAACATCATATTCCCCCTACTCTGCCCACTTTCATGTGTCAAGTTATCTTCTGTTAATTCTAAATAGATTGCACTTTTATCCACATTTCCCTAAACATACTGGTCTAGTGATGTTACAAAAACATAGTTCTTAAGCCATCTACTAGAGTTTGAGGGCTATCCTGCAGTGGCAACTTGGATACCTGGAACTTTCCCTCTCTGTATGTGTAACTCACTTGGACAGCAAATGTTAAAATTCCAGAAAAAAAAAATCCCTCTGAACCTAGGATGAAGATACGCTAGTATGTCATTCTGCAATATGAAAACATTTTTTGTAACAATTTAAGACCTGAAGTGCACTAGAGAAAATGATATACAGAAAATACATAATCATTTCATGTAGTGTATTATGTAAGATAAATTTAAATGTATTAGTCAATTAGTAAAGAAATAATAAAATAAAATACCTATCATGATCCCAACCAGGATAACACACAGACTATTCAGCATTTTGATTCTTTTGATTGGTTATCTATTTAATAATAAAGCAATAGTCATCCCCCCAAAAAATAGAACTTACACAGAAAATCAAGGAAGTCAGTAGCTTCTTGTGTATTTATGAAACAGAAGATTTGACAACTGTACTCTTATATAAGTAAAGTATATGCTGTTTACATTTGATAATGCTTTTCATAGCTGTTTTTTAAAATAATTTTTCACCAATAATCCTGAAGAAACATTTAATGACACTAATTATTTGCACGGTTAGTGCATGTCAGGTTTTTTCCCATTGCATTTATTTAATTTTCTGTGCTTTAAGTAAACAAATGACAGTCACACATGTACTAATATCACAGATCCTCGTCTAATGACTTTATGAAATCAGTAGTGTTTTAATGTTAGCACTGACATATTTAGTGGAGAATAGTTATACTCAGTTATAGCCTACAAGCAACACACAAATACTGGAGCAAGTCATCCTCAGGACATTCACATGCTTGGCTGGAAGAATTAATATGTCTTCATGTGCTATCAGACACAGCAGGAATAAGCCAAAAAGAAAGAAGGATCTCTCAGGGAGAAAAAAGCATTTTTGGACACATAAGGGTTCAACTCCAAGCTGCAAAGGATCCAACCCTAATGGTCATGGCTTTTGTCTGCAGGACCTCAGGCAGCACTTCTCTATGTAAAGTTTGGGTAGAATATTCAAAACAACAACTGCACAAGGGTTATGTTTACCAAGTGATTTTAGTATCTTTTTAAGTTAAATTTTGAGGAAAATTAAGTCAAAAAGACATGCTAACATGGAAAATTTTCATTTCTAATTTATGCAGCTTACATTGCATGTGAGGGGGAGGCAGGTTTTTTTAATAATTCAGTGGTGACAAGCCTCTAAATGAAGAGATGGTTGGGGGATGTTAGGAGCTAACAAGAAGGAAAGAACCCATGCATCTCTCAAGGGTCTGAGAATGGGAAACCCGTGATAGAGTTTTGGAGGTCACTGAAGTGTTGCATTGACAAATACAGTTCCTTAACAGAGGATGCATAAAATACTATAGTGAACAACACTGGAGCAGAATCAGAAGAAAACAAATACATTGCAAGACTATCAGTAAATGCACAAATAAACAGCTTTATCCATGGAATTCTGTAGAATTCTTTACACTGTAATTTACCACGTAGCTAAACACCCAAAACCATCCACAGATGTTGTAATATTAGCCCCATTCATAAGAATCTCTGAAATATCCATTTCTTCTTCCTGTTACAATACATTATTAAGGCCTTAAAATAAAAAAAAACAAACCTTATTTTTTCATTTCCACATGGATAAAAGTGTACATGAAAAGGATGAAGGTATCCATATGTAGGTCATGCATAGAAATGCTACAAATATTTCATCAGGGCAGAATACTACATATAGTAGCATAGAATAGAATACTACATACAGAATACTAGAATACTACAAGAATCCATATCGTCTGCTGTTAGGAAAAAGAAGGGCTAGGTATCATAAAGAGACAAACTGGGCTATCTGAAATAGACAGATGGGAAGACAAGAGTGTGTGAAGGATAACTAACTAAAGGATGGACAAAACAAACACGTAATCAGGTATCTGCTGTATAATGAATACAGAAAGTAAAAGGGCAACACCTGTTAGGCAGTCTGGCATCCATAAAGTTTTACAACTAGCAAGAAGCCAAGAGAAAAACTGTGCCCTTGAAATTACTGGGACTGCATCTGGTGATGATTTTCCACTTCACATGCAAGGCATTGCTTGAGACTGGGCATTTCACACTTGTAATTTACTATGCAGGATAGGCAGATGTCTTGCAATATTTTTAAATGTATCAGGAAAAGCAGGGAATGAACTTACTTTAAACTAGGAGAAACCTGTATGTAGATCACTTCATGCACCTAAAAACTCATCAGTCATTTACCTATAGCACCCTAACAGCTTGGAGAACCAATCATCCATGGTAGCTACTTTCCAGCAAGAGCATCAGCAAACAGCTTTTAGAACTGCACTAAGGGATGCTATAGTAAAAAGCTATAGTACAGCTAGGTCTGCAAAGTGGGAGAGAGACCTGCAGTAGTTAATTATCAGCTACTTTACTGCTGAGGGAACAATTGTTGCTTTGGTTTGTGTGTCCTGTAACTCAGGACAGCTGAAAAATTATTATGTAATTCATTATGTATTATTCAACATATATTATTTATAATTTCAGCTCCCACTGAATTCTGGTTTATGGCCTCAAAAGCTGGTCTCACAGTTTGTCTCTTACTGGGCAAATAAGTGGCATTAGCAGTGCCCAGTGGCAGGTGAAGATGTGATGCTATCCCTACACAAATGCACAGCTGTGACTGCCTGCTCACGTGTGCTACAAGGCAATCACCCCCTGCCAAAATTCCTTCAGGTCTGGTGCCTGCACATGGAAGCAATGACGGGCTTGAGGGAGAAAAGGGGTGATTTTCAATTTCCAGTTCTAGAGTTCCCTAACCAGTGATATGAAAATGTGTGGGGAATTTTGAAAATCTACCCAGAAGTAGAGATTCTTTGTTTCCCATAAAATTATCTGGTATAGATAAAAAAATGAGTATTTAAATAAATATCCATAATCTCGTGCTCCCAGCTAAGTGACAATAGATCCCTCCCCATGTACTCTGGTTATACATACCAACATGCTGTGTCCACTCCAGGGAATAAATATTGTGATATTGAACTGTTGTTGCTTTATATATTAAAGATTACTTGAAAATACTATTTCCACATTCTTGCTGCAGAGTCCTTTCATACTTTCTCCAGACTGCACGAGCACATCTCATGTTGGATATCATACCTGTATAGTTAGCTTAAGTTGTTTTCAGGCCATAGAATTAACTATTACTCACACACACATTCCTATATGCATATTGCTCAAATATAGTTGAAGAAATTACATTCCCTACATGCACACACTATCATTTGTAAAGTAGTAACATGAAAGTTAGAGATGAACATTTAAGCTTCTGCAGAAGTTAACTGTATTTTTTACTTTCTTGACTTATTTGTTTTGCGTAATTACTATGCATTTCCTCAAAACATTAACAAGACAACTTACTCTCCAACAAGAATGATAAATACAATGTATGTGACTTTATCACCTCATGATTAATAGGGTCTTTTTTATTCATGAAGTCAGATGTCAGACTCAGTTGAAAAATGTGTATCATCTTATATGTATCTATTCCAAACTCTACTAAAATTGCTTTCCACTGCTACAGATGGATATAATAACAACCACTTTTCACTGTTTTTTGAATTAACACAAGATGTATGTCAAATGATGACCTTAAACTTCCTGAGTTGAAAATTTCATTTAGAACTTGACAAATACACTGGATGCCAGATTAACACAGTAATAACAACTCACATGAAATCTACTACCTCTTCTAACCACACTCCTCAAAAAAGATCCCTAAAGCTTCAAAATAACCATTGGCCTTCTGCTGTCTGGGAAGAAAATCTGTACAATTCATTTTTGTTTTGTCATGGTAATTTTTTTTAATGTTCTTTTAATTTAAGAACAGTATGCTATTTTCCTTTATGATTTACTGCAAAATTAATATATAATAATTAGTGGAATTACTGCTATTGCTATTCTTCTGTAAAATTTAGGAGAATATTCCCCTTCATCCAGGAAAAATTTAGGATGTGCCTATGATCAGTTCCCCATCAAAACAGATTATCTCATTCTCCCCTATAAGTTATGTAACAAAATATATTAATTTTACAGAAGCATTACAATTAAAAATTGTCTAAAAATTAAGGTGAGCAGTTAATAATTGTATCACAATATCTTCTGGATCCTGTGTGTGCTCGTTTTCATTGTAAGCCATTTTACTGGCTGATAAACCACCAATTTCAACTCAGCTCATTTTTTTGAATAATTAACAGACTACAGCAGCCACAGAATCAAGAAACTTCCAAGTGAAGAGGAGTTCCAAATTAGGGAATCAAATCCAAATTAGGGAATTAAAGTACTTCTACAAAGTACTTTAAAACTGCCCAGTCTTGTTCTCCTGAATAAACTGCAGTCAGGTTTTGGGGTGTTACATCCAAGATGTAGGTACCCTGAATGTACTGTGTACTGCATGTGTCTATCACAGCTGCAAAGACACAGTTCAAGAGCATCCTTTAAAGAAAGGGGAGAGGGGGAGAGGTAGAAAAAGATAACATTTTGCACTGCTATATATATTTAATCACACTGATAAAAATTCACTACACAGTTAGTAAAGAAGAAGCAATTAAATCTCAAAGTAACTTCCAGAAATCTCTTATATATTTTTTTTCAGTTTACACTTACAAACATCACCTTTAGACCAGCATAAACAGAGAGCAGTCAAACTAGCACACTGGGGGAAAAAAACCAACAAACTATTTGACCCTTAGCAACACTGAAGCCACTACTGCCAAAGTACAAAAGAAGTCATTTTTCAAATAACAACTGAAGTTAACAGTGACTGCCAGAAAAGACCAAGGATAAGTGCTGCTGGTGTAACAACACAGTAACTTGAATTGAAGATAACCTCTACAACTCTCTTTAGTCGGTTCCAAGCCCTACTTGTGGCAGTTGTAATATGTAATATTTCCTAAATGCTTTAAGCAGCTTGTTGCAAACCCCTCATCCATTGCCAGGCAATTAACCTGTAAGCAAAACTGATTTTTATTTTCCTCCTGTCACAGGAAAAATCCATATATATGCCTTTTTTTTTGTTTGGGGGGGGGAGGGTAAGACAGGGGAGCTGATAGTGATCCAGCTTTCTAAACATAAGGACACAGTTTGCAATAAAAACTTAGAAGCATATTTCCATTGGGAAAAAAATGTTATCTTTTTATAAAACCCTAATGTTACACAGTCTGGTGTGATTTTTTGTTTGTTTTTTTTTTGCACAGGATAGTACTACACACTAATAAACTCGTTTTCTTATGATGATCTGTTTGGCAGTTTGTGTAATCTTTACATACTGTCTCTATGCACCACAAACCTTTCCCATGCTGACGATGGTAAAATTAGCCATATTTTGTCAGTTGCTATGTCACATGAATTGCTCATCTTAAAAGGTCCTCCTACATATATGCACATGTGTGAATTCTTTATGCAACAAGCATTTGGTTTTGAGTATCTCTTATTCCATAGAAACTTTCTTTAATTTTATACAGAAATTTGGAAAGAAAAGTGGACCTATGAGGCTTTGCTTTCAGAAAATGTGCAAACACCAGGGAATAAAACCCCTGGTTCCAAGGCGTAAGAAGTTATGTAGGTAAAGAGAGCTAGCATCTTCAAACAAACACCATTAGAACAACATCTGAGCTGGAGAAGCTTTTCCAGTGGCTTTCAATGGTTTTTGATCAGGTTGTATATTTAAGTGGTTGTTCCAAGAGTGCAATAACCACCTTTTCTTAGGTTTTCCATTTCACTAATTTTAAAATAGAGGCTATCAGCTTACTAATAAAAAAAAAGAGAAAAAAAGAAAAAAAATGTGCTTTTAGGGAATCTATTTTACATATAAACATTTAGGATTCAATTATTTATCCTGGAAAAGCCTTTTTTTCTAATTTTTTAAATAAGCTTCTGATCTTAGAAGGATGAGGGAACATTTTAACACCAATCTACAAGCAATGTTAAATGCTCTCAGTTAAAAAAGTGCTCTTTTACTGAGCGTCTCCCTCTAAAACTGTACACCTTAGAGTCTGCTCACATGTGGGTTTTGGGGGAACACAGGGGACATAGTTGAGTGGAAATCCTTTCAAGGAGAATCCCTTCTCTCCTTTTCCATCCTCTCTGACTGGAATGAAGGGAATGAATGTCCCACTGTTGTTCCAGCAGTACCTTTAGCCAAACATGACGTGAAAGGGCAATGCATTCACAGAATTTTTCTATAGTTTCCAAAGTACTTCAATGATTGATCACATTCTTCAGTGACAAATAAAAAGTCAAACTGTTTTCTCAGAAGTTATTTTTGAGTATCCTTCCCCAGAACATAGCTTTCAATGTTTCTGGTACCAGTTAACTCATGATACCATTTGCAATAGAAAGTTCAAATTAATAGATACCTCCTGTTATTAGCATTCATTTTCTTGTCTGACTATAAAGCTGTTTTGAGATTACAGCATCCCTAATATCTCAGAAATGTAAATAAATATTATTTTAAAATATTCTTGTTTTTCACTGCACTGAGTATCTGCTATTAAAAGTCATTTGTTTGGCAGTTTTCTCTTGCCAGCTCTTACATGAAAGAAACCGATCTCTGCTATATAAATAGCTTCTTATATTGGTATCACTTTTATTAATTCCTCTCTCTGTTTTGAATGTCACTTTTTGGTAGTGGAAGAAATGGGTTTTTTTCCCCTTTTGTTAATTTCTTAGGTTCAATGCTGGGTTTCAGTATAATCTAAACCCTAGTAACATTATCCTGAACAGAAATAACAGAATTTCTACACCTGTGAGCACTTCTTGGTATAACTAAATCACTTCTAAATTCACTACTGGCGTACTGCTAACAACAAAGATATAAAAGAGCACGGAAATTATTCAACCCACTCAGAAACCTAAGTCTTCAGCTGGCAATCCCTTAATTGAACTCAGAGCTATTGCAACTAGACTAAAAAAATGAAAACTTGCTAAAAACTCCTTTAAGTCAGTTTAAAGATACTATATAAATGGGCTGCAGCCAATAACTACTTGAATGCCCTCTATCTGTACAGCTTCTCTCAGCATCCTGCTCCCTGGCTTCACTGTTGCCATGCTGATGAATTTTCTCCTTTTATCCAGTCTGAACATTTCTTGTTTCAAGCTATACTTGCTCCCTCTTAGTCCCCCACGATGCCTCATGGTGAAGTGTCTCCTCAACACTTTCCCTGCAGACAGTAGGAAGGCAGCTCTTAGGTCCTCTGGACACAACTCTTCTTGCTGACTTATTCAGCCCAGCTCCCTCAGCTTCTCCACACAGAGCTCTGGTGATCTGGGAGTCCTCCTCTGAACTCATTTGTCTGTGTCTTCCTTATATTTGGAGAATTAAAATTAGACACAGGAACGTAGGCAGTCATCTTCTACATCTAACAACACATTGGTTGCCCTATCATCATTCCCTTCCCAGTTTATATATCCCTTATCTTGAACGTGAAGAAAATCTCAGCAGTTTCACTCTAGAGCAGACTGAGTCAACTTTCTGACTAAGAAGACAAATTCAGCATTGTGGAGCAATAATGCACCTAGCTCTGCTCCTGCACATGCTACAGACTCCATGCACTTGGTCTGTGAGCTTGAGCCTGAGCCTGGCAAAGCATATCCTTGCAAAGACATGGAGAGTTCTGGCAATCTGCTCCTGGGGAAAAAAAACAGAGTTTTTTCTCTTCACTGAGGGAACAATCATGACAGGATTTGTAGATTCCCTCCTCCCTGTATGTCATCCTTCCAGTACATCCATGAGAGAACATGTTTTCTGTACTCTTCATCCTATTCTTTCCTTATGAAAAGGAATCCTTGGGAAAAAAAAAAAAGAAGACAGAAAATATCTGAAAACTTGAAAGCTTTGTTTTTGTTTTCTACTTTTCCTCCCCACCATATCTTCCATCTAATGATATTCCAAACAACATGATATTAAGTGCTCTGAAAGTCATCTTGCCTTTTTATGCTCGCATCATTTCTGCAATATCAAAAAACGTGACAAATGCAATTATACCTGAAAGAAGTAAACCCTCTCTTCTTGCAGAGGAAGAAAGAATAATAAAACATGATTTCTGCTAGGACTGAGCTAATTACAGTGACACCACTCCAGCCTCTACAGCTCTGTTAGTGTCAGTGCTTACATTACGAACCCTGCATTGCAGGGTTTATAATTCTGCTCTCTGTGACAAAGCTACTCTTACAGGAGTGCACAACACAGTTGTTAATGGCTTCATTAGTGACACTTCCTTAAAAATGGCTTAAATTTTACATTACTTTTAAATTTTGTAACTCACTTGTCTGCTTCATGGTGTAAATCACAAGCAATTTGTAACTAAAGCAAGACAATTCAGTAAGACAAAACTCATCTGAAATGTGATTTATATGCTTGGACTTAAAAGTGCTTCTTTTTGCAAAGTTTGGAGACAGTAGTTGCTGTATATAATAACCATCTTCACTGTCTTCCCAACCAGACATGACCCTATGAATTTCTGGAAAACTGAGGTTCCCATTAAACAAATATCTAAATGCTATCATGAGTAAGAAGAGAGTTTCATAAACAGCAAATATCAGGTGAAGTTTTGGCAATAAAGCATCAGTGAAAGTTTCATATGTGAACACATTTATCTAGAAAAATATGGTGTGATTTCTGGTATCTCTTAAGGTACTTTAATACCTTGGAAATAAGCAGATAACCTGCCTACTTAAGTAAGTTGATTATTTTAGGGACCATGACCAATTCACTGGACATGCTTCACTGAGAATGAAGACTCTTGGGTGTGAAAACTACCAAAATAAAAAAGTGCTGTCTTGCATCATGCTGGGATATGGCATAAAACATATATCCACTTTCTTATTTATATTTAAAGTAATGCATTTACAGTATCTAGTACCTATGGGAGTAGGTACACCATCCACAGAAAAATTTCTTCCAAAATTTCTTCCAAAGTCCACTTTCACTCAATCACAAAAATAAGCATTTAAAGTAAGGTGATGAGGAGCAGCCTAAGGCTATACAATCTGAAACAACATTCCCAGAATATAGGCTGAAAATGGAAGGCATATTTTTAATAAGTTTTAATGAAAACTTAATGAAAAAATGAAACACACACACACATACACACACATATATATATATATGTATTCTAATAAAAACATGAAGGATACATTTATGAAACAGATTTCTTCACTATTAGAACATATCCTTTGCATTTGCATTATAGGGAAGGGTCACCTGTTTATTTTGTTTGCTCAATGTGAGTAAAAAACAAAACAGGAAAGAAGGTGGCTGATGTCAAACACACCCTAGGCTAAATAGCTGCAACTCAGCAAGTAAGAGTATTTTCAGCATAAATCCCTTATTACCATACCCCTCTATATAACAACATGCAATTATGTTTTAAAGTCTTCTGATGATATATGGGAAGCTTAAGAAACAGGGAGAAAGCCACCAAAATCCATGACATTGCAAAGGAGTTACAAAACCATTCAAATGACAGTCCTGAAGAGGAGGAAGATCTTGTCACTGGACTAACTTGTTTAGAAAATTCACATTCACCCTGCTCGGGGCACACAGGCTCTGGAGAAGGCTGCTTGTATGTCCTTCTAGCTGTAATTGGCCTTCTCCTTTGTGAGGAGACACAGGAACCACGGGGCCATGTAATTTCCAAGCCTTTCACAGGGAATCAAGGCAAGGTGATCATCTACCTTCTGCAGTCTTTTTCCCCAGTAACTACTGACCTCAAAGCTTGATTCCAACTCCATTTGAAAAAGGAGGCTATTTCAAAGACAAGTAAGGTCTTTGAAGTCTGGAGCTGGATAGAAGAATATGTTCAAACTAAGGCAGAGGCAGTGCTTTATGCTCATGCTGTAAGAGAACTGAAAAGCCACAGAAGACTAAATTTTTGTCATTATACCCATCAGCAAAACATCAAATTAGAGCTCATAGCTAAGCAAAAGGCACATATGTGCACAAAAAGCTTCCTTAGCTCTGAAGATCAAGAACTGCTTGTGTACTTAGGTACCACGGAAACCTGAATTGTTCTACGACGAGCTGTATTACCTCCTGTCTAGTCATTAGGTCTATTGCAAAAGGATCGAGGCAGAGTATTATCTCTTGTGTTAATATTTTATAAGCAATTTTCAAAAATTAGATGAGAGTTATTATAAATGACATTAATGACCACTTTGAAGTGACCTTGTAACACCAGTTGAAGAGAAAAAAAGTCTGAAGAGCCACAAAACAGATTTCATCTTCAGCTTCAAGAGGTAAAAACATGCTTCAGGAGTGCTTGTATTAAAAAAAAAACCAAAACCAATATATTTGTTTTCAATAACTTATTAGCCCACATAGATTCTGCAGTTATGAGATGTTGGTGAGTTTAGACTAGGATAATAGAGGCATATGAAAAAATGACCTGTTGCAGTAATTTTGAAGCATCTGATGTGCATTTTTTCCTTTAAATACTGGATCTTTTTTCAATGTTTGAATGAAAGTAAATACTTATTTTAACAGCAGCTTTCACAAGCTTCCAAAACATTCTTTAAATCCTACTATGCTTAAAGTTATCAGTTTACAGTTCTTCCATTCTCTGCTAACACATAAGACTGTAAAATTAAAAAATAACATGACATTTATACTGCACTATATTTCCTTATTAAAAAATTACTATTATTATTCAAAGTATGTATATGAAACAGTACCACAATTAAAATAAGGAAAATCTCACATCCTACATGGTAACAGCATTTCAAATGAAAAAGCTGTATCAGATATGGCTGACTGGAGTTATATTTCTTCATATCCAAAAGTAAGTGCTGTGTTTGGGATTTGTGCTAGAAGCAGTGTTGATAGCACAATCTACTGCTTGCACACCTTATGAGTTTTTTTAAACTTGAATTTTTAAAGACATAGAAAAGCCCAACCATGTAATAGAACCAACTTGCCATAAAGTCCTTTCTTCTACTGCCCAGCAACTTTAAGATGTTGATGCTATGAATGCTAACTAATGTAACTGGCAACTAATCCATTTAAAAGCTAGAAGGAAAACAAGTGTCAACAAATCATCTAAAACTGATCACAAACAGGTGAGCTTTTTGATCAGTACACATCACTGGCTTAGCTCTGCTCCTGCTGAAGTCAAGAGTACTGTGAAAAATCTCAAACCAACAGTTTGCTTTACAGCTCTCATGAAGCATAGGTGCAATGTGAAAGCTTTAGTAGATATGATTCACTGTGCATTTAAGCACAAAGTTTCATTTTTACTGTTCACTGCCTTTTTTACACCTTAAGAAGGAACACAGGTAAGTGGAAGGGAGTAGATTCTATTTCTTATCATAAACTACCAACAGACTTGCTTGCTGTACTCTCCTCAGATTCCTTTGAAAGTACTGAACTTGTACTGATGATACTGAAGACAAAATTCAGCCCTCAAATCATCATTAATACCAAAAGCAGAGAAAGAAACAATGCACCTGTAATTGCAAAGCAAACCCCAAATATCTTAGGTGTAGGTGGAGCCCATGTCCACAATCAATCATACACAACCTGTGTATCCTTAACATGAAATCACGCTCCTGATTAGAGCTGTTGGTTTAGGCAGGTGAGTTCCTTCCCACTGTCAAACTTTTATTAAAGCGGTATTATAATTTATATTTTTCTTGCCCCCTTAAATATGACTAATAAGAAGAATAGAGAGAAACAAAAGAGTTTTGGTGGCTTAGAAAACAAGGGTCATGACCAACATTTCTACTGGGGAGCAGCTAGGACTTGTCTGTATTTCACACATACAGTTGACATCAGCTACCAACTTTTTCCTGCTCATGTTTTTATTTGACCCATTTTTTACTTAAGTTGTGTTTTTCAGATTGTCAGCTCCTTGGAGAAAGACCAGTGTACTTATTAAGTGTAGTGAGTACAAAAGGTGTCTCCATCTTAGTTCTGGCCTTTGAGTGCTCTGCAATAAGAAGTGGTAAATTGTAACTACTCCAGAAGTCTACCTTGAAATATGGAAGACATTACCACATTCCACTCTAACAGCCCTGAGTAAATCCCAGCAGCCATTTAATGTCCCTGCTTGTAATTTTAAGAATGAGTTTAAGGAAGAAAACAGTAAAGGATGAAGGCCGAACTACGTATTTTCATGTATAAATAAAGGAAAGATACCCCTGTGAGAAATCTTTCACCATCATGCAATCAAAGGCAGAGAAAGAAGTCCTAATGTTGGGAATATTTTTTTGTACTACTTGTTTTTAATTATAATAATGCTGTTTTAATTACATTGCTAAAGATTTATATAGACATGGATAGTTAAATGAAACAGAAAGGCAAATCTCTAAATTCTATCAGGAATACACTTTATTATCTGCTGTCAGGAACAATTTCATGAAATAATTTTTAAAGAGATCCATACAGAGCAGAATTTCTCAGCATGGAAAGAAGGTAGTTAATCCTGGTTACAGTTTTTTATTTGAAGCAAAAAAGTCAACAGTTAAAACAATTTAAAACTATTATTTGAATTTTGAAATATTTCTGTAGTATATTTGAAATATAACTAATGATCAAAATAGAAATTATACATTAATAGGGAATTTGGTAAGAAGCAGAAATGAAATATTAGAAAACTCAAAAGGTCCTTCTTCTAATACCTGAGTGCTTAATAGGGCCCGGTCTTTCACTGAATAGTATTTATTCAAGTATCATAAAAATCATTACATTTTTATGAACTTTAAGTATTAAAACACTTTATATAAATTTTCTGAAATAATTTCCTGTATTTCAGTGACTCCAGAAATTGAAATTTAATGAAAAAATCAAATACTAATAAATTCCAGATTAAACACAGTACCTAAAGAAGTTTTTGCCCCTATTATTCCTGGTGTTGTATAGACCAGATATTCTGAGTGACAATTACCCTTGAATATGAAAAATAAAATTGGCCTCAACTAAAACAGACTTGACTTTTGAAACTTGCCCATACATTTATAAAGTAAAAAGCAGTATTTTGTTACAAAGATGCATGTTCAGTTATTTCAGTAAGACCAGGTAGGGATGAAATCTTACAAGATATTTGAGAAAGCATTATTTATTAATACAACTATTTCATTACAACACACTTCATGTAAATTAATAATATTCTGCCTTCCAATGTTCAGACATCTCTTTTAAGAACTCAGTTGAAATACAGAACCAGCAAAATCTTTAGATTTAATTTGGCATCTGCCTAAATTCTGGTACCTTGCCAAGTAAAAAGGCTTTTCTTATCTTACACTGGTGAAAAAAAAATACTGGGAGGGCAAGTAAAAATCTCCATTCTGTAGTTAGCTCTTTTTCCTCTTATAAAAATGTTGAAGGTTTTTTTAGTCTCCTGAAACATCTACAGGATTAGTGACAGAACAAATGTTCCTTCTGCAACAAGATACTTATTTCATTAAACAATGTAAATCACTGAGAGAAGTCACGGCTACTCATTCAGCTGACTAACAGCCCAGCTCTCACTTCCCTTAGAAATTTTCTATTTTTTTGTCAATTCATTTAATGGACGTATTAGTGTAACTTATTTTTCCTATATTACTTAAAAATGAACTTAACACACAATTACCTGCATATTATTAATACAGCAACAGTTGCTTTGAAAACACAGTAGCAACCATGAGGTTTGAGAGAAATAAAACATGAAAGAATGGGAATGCTAAATAAAAACCATATTACTTGTCTCAGTTCGATGTTAAAGACAGAAAAATAACAGAAAAGTAGTTCACCCTTCACAATGAATTCTTTAGCACTGGTGAGCTTGTCTAAGTTATTTGCCCTAAGCCATGAGTTTATGAAGGATAAAACAATATAAACTAATAATATTTGGCACTGAATCTTTAAAATAGTAACAGATGCTGTGCTGGTTCTGGCTGGGGTAGAGCTCACTTTCTTTGAAGTCTGGGACTGTGTTTTGGATTTGTGCTGAAAACAATGTCAATAACATACTGGTGTTTTTGATATTGCTGAGAAGCATTTACAGTGTCAAGGCTTTTCTGCTCCCCATCCCACCTGGCCTGCAAGGAGCCTGGGCGTGCTCAAGGAGCTGGGAGGAGACACAGCTGAGACAGCTGACCCCAAATACCAACAGGAAATCCCAAACCATAAGGTGTCATGCTCAGCATGGAAAGGTGAAAGAATGAGGACACATTTGGAGTGATAGCCTTTGTCTTCCCAAGTCTCCATTAAATGTGATGGGCCCTGCTCTGTGGAGAAGGCTGAACACCTGCCTATCCATGAGAAGCAGTGCAGACATTTCTGGTTTTGCTTTGCTTCCACGCACAACTTTTGCGTTAGCTATTAAATTGTCCTGTCTCAACCCGCTGTCACTATTCTGTCTCTCTCCCATCCCACTGGTGCAGGAGTGAGTGAGTATCTGCATGGGGCTGGGTTGCTGTCTGAGGTCAAACCAAGACAGAAGCACTGCAATATTTAAGAATTTTATACACATACTGTTTATTTTTGATTTGTCAGCTATTTCATGTACCTGCACTCACAGAAAGCAAAAGAAATTAACAAACTGAGCCATTCCTTAATGGCTGAAATCCAGCTAAGCTGAATCCAGGGATAATGGGGAGAGAATTTCACCAGAGTCAGCAACATTTTAACTTACAATGCATACTGGACATAGAAAAACTTCCTATTTTATGTGCTACATTAAGCTAAAGCTTTTAACAAGCTCTCAAATTCTTAATCTGTGCAAAGGAATAAATTTTCCAGTTTTTCCCAGTTTAGATGCTCCTTAAACAAGTTGCCACAGAAAAAGACAGGAACTATAGAAAATAACAGAAGCCAGACTACAGGTAAGTAAATGGCAAAAATCTGTATTGCCATGCAAATGACAAACTTTCCCACCAAAGGTCTAAACTGTCATTTCTGTTTTTCAGCAACAAGATAATTTCAGATTGCCATTTTTCTTTCCTTTTTTTTTTTAATAACCCACTCTTTTCCCATATCTGATGTATTTGAAATACACTCAAACTGATCTGTACAAAGTATTTGTAAACAAATCCTGAGGTATTTTCATGCAAGTCTTACTTGGAATTCACATATCATGAAAGTAAAAAAAAAAAAAAAAAAAGCATTAAAGGACAGAAAAAAAGGATCAACAAAGAAATTGCCATTACTGTTTCAAGAGAAATTTTGACTGCATTAAAAATATCTGCTGCATAGTGGGGTGTGCATAAATGAGATGCTGTTTGTGCCTGGACTGCTGGTATTTAAGATAATTAATCTCAGAAAATATCATTGCTGAAGTACCAACAAACACCCTGTTTATATCTTAGATGCCTGTTTTAGAGCAGAGGAAAGAGGGCTGTGTCTTTAACAGAGCTGGGAACATAAGACAGCTGTTGCTAATCCCAGCCTTTCATATTCTTTTCCTGCTGTCTGCACCAGACTGTGGACACTTGAGTAGAGACAATTTCATAACACTTATTCTGCCACTTCAAGAGCTGTTTAGCCATTAGAAGCCTTTTGTGTTAACTTTTGCTCAAACCCTAAAATGCTGCTGCTGACTCTACAGCTGTCACTGAAGCTTAGCCTACACACCATTATAAATTTTTAGGCCAAGGGCTCCCTTGGAGCTATTTATATTTCTACAAAAAGTTAAAGTAAGAGCAAACATTTTCCAAGTGCAGCCAACATTCCTAAATAGAGAGCCTGTAAACTGTAGTTTTAGATTGTTTTTAATTGGGCAGATTCTTTTTCCCACACTTGGAAACCTTCTTGAGATTTACAGAACCCTGCTTCCCCAGCACTGCCCAAAAAATCTTCATTCAGAAAACAATGAATGAATTATTTAAAATGATGTTCTTTCAAATATAAATGACTTTCAAGCAAATCATATGGTAATTATCTTAAATGTTTATAAACACAAGTCTGATTGACTGCTCTTACTACCACATTCTACCAATAATCCTCTTTTAATTATTTTCTATCTTTTTTCTTTATGAAACAATCTGAAGCAACCACTGTGTACTGATTTGACTAATGAATACAATTTTCAAGAAAAGTCAAGATTCTGGATCACAGTGATCAGCAGTTTGAATCAAAGGGCAAATGCAATCCTTGAAAGATGGTTCCTAGAGATGGTATCAGGAAACCTGCAGTTCTTGGAACAGTTCTATGCCAAGCACAGAATATTGTTAGCAAACAGAAACCTTACAAGAGATTATTCTGCATTACTGAATAAGTATTTCATTTCCATTACAAGGATTTTTTTGCTCCACCACTCAAAAGCTGTAAAAAACGTCTTATATCTTTTACTATTCATTAATATGACAAGTTCATTAAAGTAAATGGAACTAATTTAATCATGTACAGGTGCTATACTGGATAGATGATAGCATTTTGTCTTTTAAATAGTTTGTGTCCTCTTCTCCTATCATCATCAAACAGTATTCTGAGTAATTATCACACTGCTGCTATGAAGTTACAGCACTATTACATCCTAACTAAGAACTTCAGGTCACCTACAGCATTTACACAAAATACCATAAATCAAGGCAAAGCACCTCAGGCTATGCAGCAAGAAAGTAATTCCTTAGAGCACTGTATGTGTTTCTAAGGTCTTTGCCATTTGGATTATTACATTATCTAAGTTTTATATTCACTATTCAGTAAGTAAATGTCAGCAGGAATCATTGAATCTCAATTTTTTACACCTTTTGTTTGATGAGCTTTTTACCAATTGTAATTTATTGCTCTGATGAAAGTATAAAACAAAAAGCTCAGAGTGTAATCAAGGCTAAGGGTAAACCAAATACCATGAGATAAGAAATCAGCAAAAATACTCTGGAGATAAATGGAGATGTTCATCATTTCAGTATGAATACTATTAGAACAACTGTTTATGTAAAATAAAAAGCTGTACAAGAAAACCAAACAAACACTCAAGTTCCAATAAAATCAATATTCTCTTAAAAAAAAAAACCCAAAACTTCAAATAAGTAGCTGAATTTTGCAAGAAATAAAATCCTTTTCCCAGAGTACGTAGCAATGAGAACTAATAAGAAAGTCTGAGATGCTAAGAGATTTGATTTTTATAAACGGCAATGAACAAACACTGTCAGCCTGAAGTAATCCTGACACTTGATCTTTTAAAACTTACTACACTAGAGAAAATCCCCCAACTCTTCTATGAGGAAGCTTTTCAGAGTTACTGAAACGTTTTTTCTTTGGTAACTGGTATTTAATTTTACAAAAGGATGATACATGTGAAAAAAAAAGCAACTGACCAAAAAAAACTCAGTAGTTTGCTTAAGGACAAAACTTACCTAAATTTGAAAAAAAAACTCATTCACTTTAATTGCTTTTCTGAAATGCCCTGAGACAAAGCTAAAACATGTAATAGCTAACAGATACATTTAAATAGGAGCTTAATTTCTTTCATTTTTTACTATCATAAAGCCTGCCTATTATGAGTCAATAAAAATGGTTAAGCGTATAATGTTTTCATCATTATATTAATAAATATTAAACAAGTGTTAGACTAGATTTACAGTACCTTTGGATATTGTTTGACTGGGATCAGAACTCTCTCTGACAGCTTTATGTTTTTGTTGCTGATAACATCAAGATATTTCTTTTCTTCTTCTTCCTTCTTGCCTTCCGAACCCTGAAATTTTTCCATTTCTGAAAAATATCACAAAACATAACAATCAGTGAAATTATATTTGTCATCCTTAGGAAGTTTAAACTTACACATTCCCATCCAGACTGTGCACTGAACCCCTGTGCTATTTGCCCTCACATGACAGGGAGTGTTGTCTTTAAGAGAACCTGGACTGTCAGCAGTGCTGAGAGCCAGAGGTGACAGTCCACAGGTCACATTCCACAACTAATTCTTCCCCAGCTGAAAGGGAAGCCAAATGATCTCAGCAGGAGCAGGAACAGACGAGGCTTACTATTCCAGCTATCAGTCTTTTAAAGGGGATAACATCATCACAGCTTGATGCTTTTTGTACATATGATCTGCCAGAACTAAGCTGGATTCTAACTGCAGTAGCTAAATTTCAGTATGAATACTAGAAAACTGAAGAAACTTCCTGCTGTTACTCAGTTTCCATTCAAGTACTTCTGAATAAAAGTCATACAAAATAAGCTAAGAAATAAAGTTAACTCCTGCTCAAAAAGATTCTTCTATTAAGAAATGCAGTAAAAAATAATGATTTATATATAGAGAACACCCTAGAATTTAAAAAAAAATATTCAGGTAGAATAATTTTGAATTCTTTATTCCCTAAAGCCCTATAACCAATGGATAAGAACAAATAATTGAATTCGTCATCCTGCAAAGAACATCTTATATGGTGCCTGAGAGCTTCCTAACAGCACAGGTACTCCTGAAAAAGCAGCAGTGACATTGTTGACAGCACAGAAAATGGCAATGCTTATAATGAGCTAATTATTACTGAATTATAGCTGAAAAGGGACAGCCGTGGGTCTCAGAAACACGCTGCTTCAAGGACCAGAGAGTGAGAGTGGAAAGGAGTAACACAGCCACAGCATGCTCTAACATTCATATGCAAGTTTCTTTGACTTCCATCAAGTATAAGGCAAACTGTATAGAAAAGAACCACCCATGTCAGGATTTGTTAATAAATGTTTATACTGCTTTTATGAGATCAAATAATTTATTTAAAGCCTGCACCAGCAGACAGTTCTCTAATATTACAGTCATAAGCTCTTTTAAAACCTCTCAGAGAACACACCTAAAGACCTCAGATGGGATACACATTCAATAATTTAGGATTAAAAAGTTATTTGCAATCACTAAAAGCATGAGAAGAACATTTCATTATTGTAAAATATTTGAATACATGGAAAAAATGTGGTATGTTGCATTCAGTGGAAGATTAATCTGGAAAGCAGCAAGCATCACTTAAGTAAGTAAAGTACTTATTTTGGGCAGGTTTAATACATAAGAAGTCCTTCAAAAATAGATCCAATGCAGTTATACAAAGGGTTCTGCTATGGGGGTACAGAGGGGAGAGACAAAAGCGCATAAAGAGGGAAAAGTGTTACAAGCACAGTAAGTACTAAATGAAATTAAGTAGTGTCCCAAATGTATTGTGAACACAGTAATAAATGAGATAATTCTAAAAGGCAAGTGGGGAAAGTCAATCTACACATACACATACATTTCACTAGAACCACAGAAGTTTAAGTTGGAAAAGACCTTTAAGGGAATCAAGTCCAGCCATTAAACAAGCTTTGCCAAGTCCACCGCTAAACCACATCCCTAAGTGCTACATCCACATATCTTTTAAATACTTCCAGGGACAGACATTTCATCCCCTCCCTGGCTAATCCTTTCCATTGCTTGATTAAAGTTTTTGTGCAGACGTGGTTCCTGCTGTCCAACCTAAACCTCCCCTGTAACTACTTGCCTGGGAGAAGAAACCAACCCCCACTGGACTACAACCTCCTTTCAGGTAGCTGAAGAGACCAATGAAGTCCCCCCCCCAGCTTCCTTTTCTCCAGGCTAAACAACCTCAGCTCCCTCAGCTGCTCCTCATCAGATCTGTGCACCAGACCTTCCCCAGCTCGGCTGCCATTCTCTGGACTCGCTCCAGCCCCTCAATGTCTTTCCTGAATTTAGGGACCCAGAACTGCACACAGCACTTGAAGTGCAGCCTCACCAGTCTGAGTACAGGGGAACAATCATTTCCCTGTTCCTGCTGGCCACACTATTGCTGATCCAAACCAGGATGCCACTGGCCTTATAAACAACTAAATTCTTTCTCCTGGAAAGCTGAAGATACTTATAAGTCTGTATGATCAGTAGGGAGGGGTACTAAAGGTTAGGACAAAATGCTCCCCTTTGAATCATCTATGAGGCACTGCAACCAGTCCCAGTCTTTGGCTTTGTTTTTGACATGGAACTCAGTGGAGTACATGGAAGTCTTGGAATGAAAGTGGCATCTTTGCTAAAGCTAATAAAAGACTATTTCAGCTAGGCTTATCAGACTTATGTGAACAAGACTTCGTTGATCTATCAAAACTGAGACAAGCTGTGGCACTTCAATTGGTTTCACTCCATGACAAGGGCTGAGCTCTAAACCCAGAAGAGCTAGTCCCAGCTTATTACAGGAGGCACAACATACAGCTCTGGGAAGTCGAGTTTCCTCCAGGGAATGAAAGCAACAAAGAGCCCATTTCAGGGGAGGTTCCACAGCACTTATGGACAAACACAAAGAGAAAGGCAAATAAGAAGGAACTGTCATGAGAACCAGCTGTAAGCCTAGAATGTCAGGGCACAAATTACTGCAGCAGAAGGCAGCAGGAACAGCGGGGACATCAGGTTTCACCACGGAGCACTGCCAACTAGGCCCTAACCGCAGCCACACAGCTTTTGAGTATCAGCTGCAAGGAAGGGGAGTCCACAAGCGCCATAACAGTGCTTGGTCACCCTCACAGTAAAAAAACAAAGTTTCCCAATATTCAGAGGGAAGTTCTGGGTTCTGGGCACTCGTAAAAAAAATCCTGGGTCTGTCTTCTTTATACCTTCCCTTTAGGTCTTGATATACATTGGAAAAGATCCCCTATAGAGTCTTCTCCAGATTGAACAGCCTGAAGGCAGCACTTTTAGCCCTTTCCTCATAGGGGAGAAGCTCTAGACCCTTCAACATCCTTGTGAACCTTTACTTGACACTCTCTAGTATGTCCATCTCTACTTATGCTGGGGAGCCTCACACCAGACAGACTGTTCCAGTGGAGTATCACCCCTTTTGACCTGCAAAGTTGACCAAGGAGTAAGAAACACCTTCAGATGGTTTGTTTCTAAAACAGGTATGATCAGTGAAACCTGTGAATTTATATGAAAAATGTGGCATTAGGATTTTGCTTGACAGTGGACAAATTGCATGAGATGAGCTGTCTTGGAAGTTTTTATTCCATGGGGCTGGAGCTTGTGTCTCTGGGTGTGGCCCTTGAAAGCCCCATGATGTCACCAGGGAGTCACTGTGACACATGTGACAACCAGCCTTTTGGATGCTTGGGGAAGCCCTGAAAGGCCACAGTGTCTGGCCTCCTCTACTGGGGACAGACATCTGCAGGTGGGGGGAAAAAGGACCCCCATCCTATTGTGTGCTTTCTGAGGGCACAGAGAGGATTTGCTGGACAAGGACACTGGCAGGGCCTGGGGTGCCGGTCCCAACCTGCCATGCACCCAGGCTCTGGCTGCAGTTGCTGAGAGGCCAGGAATCCCTCTCCCAGCTTCCCAGACCCTGCCTGTACATATCAGAGAGGTCAGTTACCATCCTGCCTCAAGAGCCAGGACATGCCAAGACACTCCAGTGTCACTCATCTACCCCAGGATGGTCCCTGGCACTGCTGGGCAGCCCAAGTGCTGTCCTGAGCCAGAGTGGGCAGCTCTCTAATGCTCAACTTTGGGAGCTTTGCTGCTGGCTGCAGACTGTATTTCCAGCACCAGGGAACACATCAGCTTATCTCTTTGGATTGCAGGGCAAAATGGCCTTAGAGGTGGACTTGGCTGAAAGTAGCACCTCAGAGGAAGACTTGGATGAAAGTAGCACCTCTTCTCCTGCTGCCAGCACCAGCCTGGTGTCCCAAGCTGCACATCCATGTGCTTCAGAGAACCTGAGGTGCCCTATCTGCCTGGACACCACTAATGACCAAGCCTCTATGAGCTGGCGTCGGCACCCTTTCTGTTTTTACTGCATGGTGGAATGGTGGCAAAGAAGAATGGAGGGCCTGACAGGCCAGTTGCCTTTCCCACATACATTCCACACGGTGGGAGACACTAACTCTGAGATGTACTCCATTGGGGAGTCCAGCTGTGCCAGCCATACTCAAGGAAGGCGAGCTGGGTCCCGCTCTGCAGAAAGGTGGCAGCATCATTCCTCAGGATGCCAGCACTGCCAGTCCTGCAGCAGAAGCTGTGCTGGCAGTCGTGGTGGTAGCCGTGGTGGCAGCCGTGGCAGGGCCCAACAGAAGAGCCGAAGCAGGTGCCCAAGGGGGCATCATGATGGCTCTGGCAGGGTCCATCAGGCCCAGGGCTACAACTCAAGCAGCAGGAGACGGCGGCAGAGCAGGGCTCAGAACACTGCTCGCTCTCCAAGGAGGCGTAAGCGCCGTCAGCAAGAATACCAGGTTTCCTTCCTAGAGCCCAGGTCAGTAAGGAGACGATCCCGGAGGAGGTCACGCAGCACTGGCAGTCGAACACTGAGGGAGTATCTAAGGAAAATGGAACGCGATGAGGGCCAAGCTCTAAGGCAAGACTGGTACATCCGTGCCTCTTCACGAAGGAGCAGGCGCCAAGAGCGGCGGCGCCGGGCTTCTCACAGAGAACCGCAAAGAAGCGCAAGGAGCCGAACCCCGGGGAGGTACCACAGCCCACTGACCGTGAACAGTAATCCAAGGAGGATAGAACGCTCTGAGAGACAGCCTTTAAGGATGGACCAGGACAATCATGCCTCCTCAAGGAGGAGTGAGCACCTTCAGCAAGGACACCAAGTTTCTTTCATCAAACCGCAGACAAGAAGAAGCCAGTCTCAGAGGAGGTCCCGCAGCACACGGCACCAAGCACTGCAGGAGAATCTAAGGAGCACGGAACGTGATGAGGGACAAGCTCCAAGACCCGAACGGGACATGCCAACCTCCTCAGAGTCAAGTGAGCGCCGTCAGCGGGGACGCCAGGTTGATTTCGCTGAACCAGAGGTGACAAGGAACTGATCCCGTGGAGGTTCCGCAGCCATGCTAGGCACAAGCCTGGTGGCACACCCTACCAGCAAGGGAACTACTGTATGGCCTGTTACCAGTGCCAGATACTACTTTAGACAAAAGCAGCCCCTACTAACAATTGCAAAAATAAAATCAAATCCAATGCTCAAGCCTGGGGCCAAGGATCTATTCTCCATTACAAAAGGCATCTGAAAATCTAAAGACACACTTGCAAGGCCTTTTCAGGTTAGAAGGATAACAGGCATGAAACTTCAGTGCTGCTTTTGTTGTCCTGTTCTGTTACATACTTGTCTATAAAATGGGGTACTTAATATTTTGTATGGGGGTGCCTTTTCTCCCTGTATTGGATTTCCACAGTGTGATGAACTTTTTCTCCTTTCTGCCCTGGTACCAAAGACACCAATGGCTTATTAGAAAATCTCTTGTCCTTTCACACCTGTTTTCTTATGCTTTATCCCAAACATCTCCCAGAGTAACTTCTCCTGTTACCATTATTCTGACAAAGTAGCAATGAAAAGTGAAGTCAATTTACAATTACTGTCTCAAAGGCACTGCTTATAATGCTCATCCAAATCTAATGCCTGGTAGCAAGACTCCGAAAATCTTTATCTTCTCCTGCTTTCTTAACGACTTTAAAAATAACTCCCAAAGCCTTCACAGAGAAATCTGCCCCTGTGGTATGCCCTGAACAAAGCCTCAGGTTTAATGCCCAGAGTGGCTGTACAGGCTACAGGCTCTTCAGACCATGGCCAAAGACTGCCAAAGTCATAAAAAAACAGTGGTGTGTCAGAAACTGTTACTTGCAAGTAAGACTGGAGCAAAAAGAAGAGTCTTCTCAAAAGACAGCTGCAATACGTTAATTACTGGAGCAAGACAAACTGTAATCAACTTTTGTACTGAACTACAGTTGGCCTCTACTGTGTACACTCCTCGTGTCACTCCATGACTAGTACCAACACAGAAAAGATGCCTTAAGAGAGTCTCATGAAGGAATCCAGGCCAGGATCAAGCTGCCAACCTGCTGGCTCATAGCATTGACATGCAGCTGGTCGCTTTAGTTGTAAATTGTGACTTGCCAACTGGGAAGACTACGGTCACCTGCAACACATGCCACAAAAACAGAAGCAATGCCTTTAGCGGGATGTTGCACTCCTTGCACCCCTCATACTTGTGTTTAGCTTGTTAGTTTTCAGTGCAGTCTCATAAATCCCCCAACGGAAGAAAAAAAAAGGTGGCTGCCACATGGACAGTTGACTTCTGGGAGACAAACCTGGCTTCATGAGCATATGGTATCATTCAAACCTTCCCACGTTATAAAATCAGGAGGGGCTTTCTTAGCTTGAGTGTATTTTGAATCACAGAACCACAGAATAGAGGAGGCAGGAAAGGACCTCCAGAGGTCATCTAGTCCAACCTCCCCTGCTCAAGCGGTCACCAAGAAATGGTGGCCCAGGATCACAGCCACACAGCCTTTGAGTACATTCCTGCACAAGTCAGAAAGATCAGCCACCATCCTGCCCTGACAGCTGGAACACGCCAACACACTCCAGTGTCACTCATCTGCCCCAGGATGGTCCCCAGCACTGTTGGTAGCCCAAGCACTCTCCTGAGACAAGAGCAGGCAGCTCTTTAATACTCAACTTCAGCAGCTTTGCTCTGGCTGCAGACTGTGTTCCTAGTGCAGGGGAACGTGCTGCTGCTTATAGAAAGCTATAGGCAGTACAGGATTTTGGGACCAGCTGTAACAGGTTTGCATGGCCTGGTTTTGGAAGTGGAGGGGAACACATGGGTGGCTTCTATGAGAAGCTGCCAGAAGCTTCCCCAGTGTCTGGCAGAGCAAATTCCTGGTGGCTCCAAAGATGGACATGCCACTGGCCAAGGTTGGGCCAATTATAAATGGTGGTAATGCTCCCTCAATAGTGTATTTAAGAAGAAAACAAAAATGGTGGGGCAGTTGTAACTGTGGCCAGAGAAGAGCAGAGTAAGAATATGTGAGAAGAACAACTCTGCAGACACCAAGGTCAGTGAAGAAGGAGGGGGAGGAGATGCTCCAGGTACCAGAGCCAAGATTCCTCTGAAGCCTGTGGTGAAGGCCATGGTGAAGCAGGCTGTCCCTCTCTTGCTTATCATGATCCATGGGCATGCAGAGATCTACTTGTACATGGAGGAGTCCCACACCAGAGCAGGCAGATGCTTGAGAGGAGGCTGTGATCACATGGAAGACCTGAGGTGAGAGGGACACATGCTGGAGCAGCTTGTCCCTTGAAGGACTGCACTTCCTGGACGAGTGATCCATGCAGCAGCAGTTTGAGGGGGACTGCTGCCCATGGGATGGACTCACATTGCAGCAGTTCACAGGGAGCTGCGTCTTCTGAGATGGTCTCATGTTGGAGAAGTTTGGGGAGAACTGCCTCCCATGGGGGGGGGACCCACAGTGCAGCAGGGGAAGGACTCCTGTCCCTGAGCAGCAGGAGAAGCTACAGGTGATGAACTGACCATAACCCCCAGTCCCTGCCTCCTTGCACTGCTGGGGTAGGAGGCAGAGCTGGGAAGGAGGTGGGGCAGGGCAGGAGGAAGATGGTTTTAGAGTTTTATTTTACTTCTCATTATCCTGCTCTGATTTTGTTAGCAATAAATCCACTTTATAAGTTGAGCATGTTTTGCCTTTGATAGTAATTGATGGGTGTTTTCTTATGGTCCTTATCTCAACCAATCAACCCTTTGCTAAATTTTCCCTCCTCTGTCCAGCTGCAGAGGGGAGTGAATGAGTGGCTTTCACGGGTGCCTGGTATTCAGCCAGCATCAGCCAACTACACCAGTGGAAATAGAATGTCCATAATCAACAGCATTCCTCCACAGAGTGCAAACACAAGGATCTCAGTGGTACTTCTTCTGCACCACTGATCTTAGGTAAAAAGCAAAAACAAAGCATTTAAAGAAGACACTTCATATATTTTTCTCTCATGTTTGCTCTGAGCAGACACCAAATTAAAGTAGGGAGACACAGATTCAACTATCTCCTCCAGTATCAACCCTTAAACGTGCCTAATTTTTGACTTTCACCATTAACACAGTACTCTTGCACTTGCTTCTGTATAGTACATATATATCTCATCCCTCTTAATTGGAAGAAAACATGCCTAATTCAGTCATGCAAAAAGAGGCCATCACTAGAAAAGTATCAGAGACAAAAAGACATTTCTACCTATATCTTTTTAGAGATATTATTCCCGATGAAAATTTATCTTCAGCTACCTCCAGACTTTAAGCCGCAAAATTCTGGATTGTCAGGTTTGTGTGGATTTTTTTTGAGGGGAGTACTCCTTCATGGTTTTACAAAATGGAAAGCTAAGTTAGTAGCTCCTTTTCAGTATTCTCTGCTTTACTCTTACAGTGCCAATAAAATGATGCTAATTATATTTCTCTTCAAAGTCCTTGACACCTATTACAAAACTTCTCTCATGAATATATCTTTCTATTAAAATTAGGCATCCCAAAGTAAAAACATCCTTTTGCTACACTTCAGAATCATGTCAAAACTCTTCAAAAAATAGTGTTCTTCTTGTCAGTCTGTCCAACCCACTAAAAAAATTAAATCTACACAATCCTTTCTGCTGTCAACATTTGCCTCCCACTTAAAGGAATTCTGCAGCCTATCTGGCTTTTCTTGCCTTTCAGTTTGCAGAACTGGCACTGCTTCAATCAAGAATCATGGGCTGCTGTTAACAAGGTCAAGCCCTCTGAATCAATTATATGTTTCTATTAATGCAAATATTTCCAGAATGGGAGTATCATCAACTTCTTGCATGCGTGTACTATAATGTATATCAAGCTTATCTATTACTCAAAGAAATACACTTTTACTGCAGTTTAATAAAAGAATGTTTAAACTGCAAGAGGAAGAATGAGACAATGCCAGTGAAAAATAACAACTGCGAAATCACTGACAGCTCTAATTTAGAGAGAGCTTTTCTTTAATTTAAGGTTCATTTAAAAAACTACCCAGTTGAAACTCTACCTACAAAAAATCCAAACATATTTTTAGAAACAGAAAATACTGAAAACATATACAAAGGCTTATTTTCTAAGGCATTTTAATTTTAACTGAAAGTAGGGTTATTGGATTTTGAGTCAGGGGAAAAAAAAATGCAGATGGCTCAATAGTTGGACGAATTAAAATGAAGCTAATTCATGAGAAGGGAACATCCTAAGAAGTTTCCAGTAACCAAAATAACATCCAAACTGCTAAGAATTGGTAATTTAAAAGTAAAAACACAGAGTGTCTAACAGGAACTGTGAGGGGTCAAAAGACAGTGCAATCAGCCATAAGCACTGAAAAAATTAGCCACTGGCTCACTATATTCACCCAGAAACACATTCACACACATTGCATTAACAACATTCCTTGACATTATGTACACATATTCATTAAGTCACACAGCTATCTGGGATGATTCAGGAAGGATAAGGGAGTATTCTTATTACATCAGACACAAGTAAGGCAATACCTCTGGCAGTGATGAATTTAATACCTGTCAGATAATTGTTTGCCAAATCTACATGTTTATGTCATCTGTTGTAGACAGATACAGATTGAATTTGTCTACACTCAAAATCACCAAAAGCTTTGCAACTTAACTTGAGATGAATGATCTCAGCTCTCAAGCAAGAAAAGTGGCTAGTAAAATAATGTTCAGAAAGAATTCTGAAAGACAAGTCAAAAAGGAATGACACGGACGTGCAAAATCAGACATTTCAGTATGAGAAGGAACAAAAATGGGTATTTAGTGTTTCTCAGGAGAGGAAAGCATCTATTTGTCATTAACAGATAGAAAAAAAACCTTTAATGTATAGGATGTAATTATACTGGGGAACTGCTGAAAGCATCCATATTGATAAAATTAAGGCTTTTATAGATTCTTATGATTAGTTTCCATCCCATAAGGCACTGAAGGTATTTTCAATTTGGGCATGTCTGAAAATACAGCATTTATTAAAAGTTTAATTCATAATGCAGATATTTTTATAGCCATTATCATGTATCAGGCTGCCTATTGTGTAGAACATAGAGAAAATGTAGAAAAGTGACTGTATCCTTTAGCAGGTTCTCATCAGGCTGTATGTACATGTAACACTGGGGCAAGATTTGCCTCCTCTTCCCCAGAACAGGAAAGACATTGACAAAGAGAAGTGAGGTCAGTGGAGGCCACTTGCGGTCAGAGCTGGAGCTCTTGCCCTGTGAGAAGGGGCTGAGAGAACTGGGCCTGTTTATTGTGGTTAAGAGAAAGCTCTGAGGGACCGAACTGCAGCTCAGCAATGCTGATGTTCCCACAGTCACGCACTTCACAGGAGTGTGAAACAGGGAAAAAGGGGAAATAGAAAGGATTGGACCATGTATAAGGAAAAATTTTCTCAACACAGTCCAGCAGTGCTGCACGTTGCCCAGATATACCGTTTCCTCCATCAGAGGATTTCAGGATCCACCCAGACAAATCTCTGAATAACCTGGCTGAACCTTTGGCTGGCCCTGCTCTGATCAGGAGGTTGCACTAGAGATCTCCCAAGGCCCCTTGACATGTGAACCATCCTAGGATCCTAGAAATGCAATAATTTCAGACTTATCTTTGTCTGTCAAATTTCTGGAACTTATCCAAAAGATTTAAATGTTACTGCAGAAAAAGTTAGAAGACAGCAACAGCATGATTGCATAAACCTTCATCCTTAGTAAACTTTTTTAGCAAAATGTACTAATATAGTTAGAAAAGAAATTAAATATCTAAAGAACTTAATATTTCTAATTAAATTAAAACCAAAGAGAATTAACAAGAAAGGAAAGGAGAAAAAGTGTAAAAATGTAGATTTCCATCTCCCTCTCTATAATGACAACTGATTTTACTGCCTGGTCACTACTTTGGCTCATCATGAAATCAGCAGCTTTCAAAGGTATGCCAGAGGGTAGTTTCATGCCCCAGTTATACTATTGGTAGAAAAATAATTACCTAATGTATCTATCTACTGACCTATGCCTATATCAGAATAGATTAAAAATGCCATAAAGAGAATACTAGCTATGTTAAATAACTAGAAAAGTGCTGAAATGGAAATATTAGTTCTTACTAAATTTATGAACAACATCTGCTCAGATGTACACCTTCCCATGGAGAGTCTTAAGTCTGATTGCCAAGTAGTTTCTCAAGACAGTAATCCATATAATCCTAATTCAGTTGCTGAATACACTCCCACTATCATTGATACACAATCCCATGTAATTCTAGATATATACACCAACTTTAAACACTAAAAAAAATATTATTTATGATGAAATTTGCTGCAGGAAATTGATGAATTCTTTCTCACCTCAGTAAAAAAAAAACAACAGCAATATAAAGGTCAGCATCAGCAAGTGCAGTATGGAGAAAAGGTGTGGGGTGCATTCTGAACGAGATGACTTACTAAATAAAGTTGCTGATAACACTTAAAGAGTGACAACGTTCGCTTTGGAGAAAAAAAAAAGGACTATTATTAGGATTATAAAAGGATTATTAAAGGGACCGAACAATTACAGCATTGATTAAATATATATTTTTATCAAATTGTTAAAAAGAGAGCAAGCCACTGGGTAAGATTTTAAAGACTAAAATTCTTTCAAAAGTGTTTTTGAAGTCAAACGTACGTTAGGGGAGCTAACCTGCACAGGCTGTATTGAAAGTTTGCTGTTGGCAGCAGTATTGCTTAAACTATGGTGTGCAGTTCACTAAATAGTTGTTCCCAGTACAGTCATTCCTTCTTACCTCTTACCTTCAGAGCAACTTAGATAATATTATGAATATGCCACCAGTCGGATGAAAGGCAAACCTGAAAGTTGTTGGAATACTTTTTATTTAATCCTAGGTTTCTTTCATCTGAGAATGAGACTACATATAAAAAGAAGAAATAGAGAGCATGAAGATTTACTCAAAGTAAAAAATAAAGCAAAATTCAACAAAAACATCACAAGTGTATTTATTTGTGAACGTATCTCTAGGTGTCCTTGAATTTAACACCCTAGAAAACTGTGTTGCTATAACATGTAAGAAAAGGAAAGTAGCTTTTTGCCAAAGATTGTTATAGTTTGTACTGTGACAAAGTCAATTCAACAAGGCACTTCAGGATACACTGAAGTGTTCTCACAGATTAATCTGAAGAGGAAAACATCAGTGCTGTGCTACATACTGTGTGGTGTGGTACAGATACGTAGGGGTGAAAGATGAATAGATCAATGAAATTGCAGGTAAGTCCACCAGTGACATATTCATTACCCATCCCTGACTATCTGAAAGCTGCTGGTATTCTTGAGTGGGTTGCTCTACCCAGCTGGAGTAACCAGCCAAAAGGAAGCTTTTTTGTCTCTTCACAGTTTCTTGAGAGTTCCTTTTACTCTCTTCATAATGAAGAGAACTTATTAGTGATAATAATGTCTGCTGTTCTGTTCTCAGAGCAAGAGAGAGATATGAACCAGCAGGCATTTTTTTCTGTTCTGCTCTTACTTAGCCTTTTAAGTTTTTTCTGTACTGTGAGGTAGAACAGCTGCAGAACAAGACTAAAGTCTAGAAGTTCACAATATTGAAAACTATGAAAAAATGCTATATACTTAAGTTAAGAACCAGTACAAAATTTTGCTTGAAGTTCAGACTTCTCACTGACCTCTCTGGGTTTCCAGTTAGAAATACCACTAATGAGCTGATAATCTCTGCTCAGACAGTTATCAAAGCATTTGAAAGGAGCCAACAAACCATCAAAAAAGTAGTTTTCATTTAGAATGTGACTTCAGATCTTGGACTCAGAAAGTCATCTGTATCTGAAAGACTGACAGGAAAAATGAAGCTCAGAAGAGATGATGAAACTCCAGGTAAATGCAAGGAATTGCTGAGAGGCAGAAGAGATTTGACAGTCTCAGAGCAAGACTTTGCTTCCTAGTGTGCTCTGTCAGCAACGAATGGCTCTGACTGCTATACAGACAGGAAAATACTGAGTGAGTACATAAAACAAATAGTTATACATAAAAACCTGAAACTTTTTGTTCATAACTAATAAAAAAGCACAAAAGAGGGAAACAAAACATTTAGTGCTGATAAGAAAGATTATGCCCACCTCTATACAATGGCATTTTCTTAAACATCCATTGTTTCATCACCGAAGACTTCATTTACAGAAAAGCTGCATCCAGGTGCTCATTAAGACTATGTAACCAACATCACATTAAGCCAGATGCCAAGTTTAATGATCCTCAGAGATTCACTGCATGTTATCTGGATTTCCTAGTTCATCCAAAAGATCACACCATTTCCTGTCACAGTAAGGATACAGAAACCAGTCCAGTAACCACGTCAGAGGTAGGAACAAGCTACATACTGTTTTTGTTAAGTGACCCTGAGTGCTCTTGCCTATGATTTATTATGCAAGAAAGAGCATTTGGCAACTGAGGCAAGATTAGGGACATTCTTACAACTCGATATAAACCAAATACCTGCAAACTATTCAACGAAAAGCACAAAACCTCAGTCCTGCCTGGAAATAAGATACTCTATGGCAAGAAAGGAAATCTCAGGCAAGTTGTATTCACAAGAAAGAAACATCAGGTACTGTGATGTCATTACTCTGGGTTATTTGACACAAGGAATTAAAACTCATCCCAGAGTGGTCTCACAACTGATACTCTGGCAAACAAGATGCATGTTTTTCGTCAACTTGTCACTTTGCCTTAAGAATACTTGTTCTCATTGCACAGGCCACAGTACTAAATTAAAACATACTGATGTCAAGGAGACTTGTTTCATTTCCTGCGAATATCCTTTGATTCCTCCAACAACATTTCTAGAAATCAATTTTAAAAGGTGAAGAAGACGTGTTTGAATCTGTCTGCAACCCACTTCATCAAAGCCTGTTATCTTGTCAAGGGGGGGAAAAGGGGGCCCAGGATAATATTTTCAAATAATATGAGTACAGTGTATGCTCCTGGCATGTATCTAAAAATCAGTGATGGGAAGCATCCCTTTTTTCTCCACCACAATCTTTGATTAATCAATTAAAAAAAAAAAAAAAAAGGTATCACAGACGGGATCACTAACAAATACCAGTTATAGGAAACTGAATCCAATGTAAGGAGAAGGAACCTGCTTTTGATGAATCTACACAGCTGCCTAACTTGTTTTACATTCCAGGAGTAAATCTGAATCCTTGCTGGGTCCTTACACAAGTTATCCATAAATGATACCCAGGCATTATATTCCTAACTTCAGCTGGCTGAAGACCCCACCCTGGCCTAAATGGCCAAGTATTATTTTTTCACCCTGTCAAAAAGATGCATTTATTTTCTTAATGCCAAAGTCCTGCAGTTATAACAGCAACATATCATAAACCCAAATATATTCTCAGCTCCCACAGAGGGCATTTCACCATCTGAAGTCAAAGCAATGGCACCTACTTTCAAGGCAGTTTCTAGCCCAGAGGATAAAAAAGTCTGTGCCAGACTCAAGAGTTCACTCCTCAAGCCCAGTGCACCTCGCTGTATTATCAGCAGGGAAAAGACTGGGTTACCACCATAAAACTACGAGAAGCCAGTAACTAATGAATTTCTATTTGCTATTAATTTGAAATTAGCTGACATGTTTAGAAAATAATGGGGGAAAAGAGTCTGGCAGACACAAAGACCATTTAATTGTACAAACTAACCATATTTCCTAGGAAAATTTTTCTTAAAATTACAATTATATTCATCTCAGCACTCAAGCTGCCTCATGATCTGTGAACACCTAAAACCTGAAAAATGCAGAAGCACAGACTACATGAGTGAGAGGCAATGTAATAAAACTATTTTTGACATAGGAGCCCGTAGCTGCCACTATGCAGGCTCTTCATTACCCTCCTCCTTACTAGCATATCTATCATTAAACTGTTTAGGGAATAATGTACTGCAGCCCAGCAAAGCATTATGAACCCAATGAACACTTGTGCAGAACAGGCTAAAGAACTACAATATAATTCTGGAAATTAATTTGGAGCACCAGTCTTATGAGGAGCATCTGAGGTACCTGGGGTCATTTAGCCTGGAGAAAAGGAGAATCAAGGAAGATTTTATTGCTCTCTATCTGAAAGGGACATGTACACAGGTCTGTGTCTGTCTTTTTTCCCATGTAACAGCAGATAGGACAAGAGATGTTGTGCCAGGGGAGGTTTAGATTCACTATTAGGAAAAATGTCCTCACTGAAAGGGTGGTGAAGCACTGAAACAGGCTGCCAAGAAAGTAGTGAAGTCACCATCCCTGAAGTGTTCTAAAAACATGGAGTTGTGGTACTTAGGGACATGGTGTAGTGGGAGAATTGGCAGTGCTGGTTAATGGACTGGATCTTAGAATCATAGAATAACTAAGGCTGGGAAGGTCTCTGTGATTCTAACTAAACAGGGATATTAAATTTCATCTAGAAAGTGTTTTGTTTCATCTAAAAGCTTGTTTTGTTCACCAATTTGAATGCTGGTTAATCTTGTTATCCAGAAAGCCATTTAAATTTGGTGTATGCCTTGCTTTTCTTTAGGAGCAATTAGTTCCTTCCATAAAGGTACCTGGCAGGTAGCCTTTGATTCTGACTGTGAAAAAGAGCAACTGCCTTACTGAGAATCATCAAGCATATGAAAATACCCATTATAGTCTTGTGTATCTGGGAACATCTTTTACTTCTTTCCTGTCTCCCACTTTATGTGTCACCTTCACAATTTACCTTACTGTTCATTAACAGGCATACAAAACACTTCTTCCCCTAAGGAGGTTTTTTTTTCCCAGCTCTGGTGAAATAGTAGTGAGATCTCGAAGACTGGCCACATTTAAGAACTGTCCTGCTTTACAACAAGCATCCTAATTAATCACGTCCAGATGAAACTGCTTATGCTGCTACAGATTAGGTATCACAAAATATTTTATAAACAGGAAAAAATACAATTCATAATTAAAATGTTAAAAGGAAATGTCTGAGTTTGTCAGAATTTTATGTCTCAGATTAACAAGCCTTTTCATCTGGTTACATGTCTCTTGCCAACCATCTCAGCAGCTGGTACAAAAAAAAAAATCTGTCAATTTGTGCCTAAGGGTGTACAGGGCAAAGAAAGAACTTGGACAAACCCACACTGATTCAAGCACGCTGAAGGGTTTGTCAGCTGCCTTGATTAGCACAGGAAGCAGCCTCTCAAGTTCAGAAAATGCCACAGGCTCATTCTGAAAGAAGAAAATTTCCAGGAGTATGCTGTGTTGCAAGACAATCTATTCCACTGCAAAACAGGTCCGCTCAGGCTCATCCCAAGAACTGCAACTGATGTTGAGCTAATAGGAATTTGATTTTTTTGCAGAACTGCTTCTCTTCTCAATGAATTTAACCACTTAATACAAAAAATACTCCATCAGGTCTTGGTATGTATAATGCTGGGGTTTTTTAATGCTGGTAAGAATCCTATAGCTTTCTCTATTTTAGAATAGATGCCATCAATAGCAACAGCTAATGGCATTCACATATTCATAATTTCAATTTTATGGAGTAATGAAAATATAACACAGATTTTTGTTTCAGTCAGCAAATACACAGCACTCTTAGTTCTGGAGAGAAACATAGAATGTTAAAGGTTGGAAGGGACCTTAAAAATCATGTTGTTCCAACATCCCTGCTGTGGGCAGGGATACCTCCACAAGAGCAGGATTCTCAAAGCCCAATCCAGCCTGGCCTTGAACGCTTCTACAGATGAAGCATCCACAGCTTCTCTTGGTAACCTGGGCCAGTTACTCACCCCCCCCTCACCCTCAGTAAAGAATTCCTTCCTAATACATTATTTAAACCTACTCTCTTTCAGTTTGAAGCCATCACCCCATGTCCTGTCCCTACATGCTCTTGTAAGAGAGGTAAAATTGTTGATAATCACTGGGACATTGACCCTACCCACACATAGCTTCATGGCTACTCACCTGAGAATACTGAAGTCTATTTAGAAAGTATTTGTTTAAAAGGATGCTTCAAGGAAGCATACAGGTCTTTTCATGCATCTACAAAAACAGTAAGTGTGAAAAAATTCAAAAGAAAAATAATTAAATAATTAAAGCATTAAGCAAACAAAAAAGAGGGACAGAAGAGACAAGAAACAGAAACTTTTATCTGCACTTTTATTTTCTTCTGTTTTCTTCCGATACCTACAATGGATTATACTCTCTTGGCTGAAAAACATTTCCTTAAATTCCAGAAAGCAAAATTAAGTATTGTGACTCCTTCCGAAATACTATACAAGACAAGGCATTAGACTCTACAGATACAGCTTGTTTCTCATTAAAAAATATTTCTAGAAAAGAAGTAAGCCAAAATGAAGATAGGAGGCAAGGAATCTGGAAATGTGGAGAGAAAAAGTGCCAGGAGATGGCCAGGAGACACTCAAGGAAATACAAAGCAGAAAAACAAGAAGAAAGACGACAGGATCAAAGTAACAAACAAATGAAAAACATAAAGGAGAAGAAAGGCGAAAGATCATGTCATGCTTCATCAATCTTCAACAACAAGTTATCAGACAGGACACGAGAAACCAAGGGAACAAATCTGAAGACTACACTAAGGAGGATAATAAGAAGAGATATCAGAGAGGAAGAAAAGAATTGTTACTGAATGAGAGCTAAAACAGAAATGGGCAAAGATAGACCACCTCACTGATTAGGCACACTTTGAAATCCTAGTGTTAGATATTAATTTTGCTACCTACTTAATACATAACAGTCTCTTCTTAGTGACTTTATATATCAAGGTTTAAAAATAAAAAGTAAATGGATAAATAAACTCCATATAAATTGAGAGTTTAAGCATAGGCTACATGTTAAATGCTGCTGTAGTATTTGCTAGCATATTCTAGGAAGTCCAAGACATCCCAGTCAAGCAAGGTCAAGCATACACACAGTAAGTGTCCTACTTTAAAAATACTGCTACAATTGAAATTACATGACAGACATGAAAGGAATTTCCCATAAAACTGACTTATTTCACCTTTCTTAGGTAAAAAAAAATCATGTTACATTTGAATCCATGCATCTACCTATTTTAGAGAAGTGCAGGAAAAAACATCATTCTTTAATCAAATCAAAAAACCATCACCAACTTCCTAAGAGAAAATAGCATTTGAATAGCATATTGGTAAGCAAAAATCTAGATTTTGAAATATTAATATACAAATAAAATGACATAGGATAATAACTGGCTTGCTATTCTTTCTGCATTCTTTTCTAGCTTTTCTGCCTTGAAATTGATGCTGCCCCCACGAACACTCCAGTGACTTAGCCTGCATTAATCAACAGATGTGCGCTGCTCTATTTCAGAAGATCCATGCTGCTATAGTAAACAGCTCTACCAATTAAAACTCCTGCAACCAAATTAAAGGCTAGGCTATCATTATGATATGAAGACAGATTCCAGTATCTGCAAACAAAAAACAGAACACTTATTCATGTAGCTAACTGAAAATCTTGGAAAAATGTAACTTCTCATTAAGTGCCTGTCTGGCTATCTACCAAAAAAAAAATAGAAAATATGCAGATTTACATTTGTGAGCTACACTATATTCTGGGTATTGGCTACTGTCCTCTATTAAACTTCTCTCTCTCATGCCATATGAAAATCATTGAGATAAATTCTATGAATTTGAAAAAAAAAAGTTTCAGGAGAAATTATGATGTCTTCATTAAAGGAGAAGCATCTGAGAAAGCTTTGTATAAGAAGCCCATAGAAATGTTTAGCTAACACTATCAAATCAGTAGCAGTGCAGAACGGGTTAAACAAAAGACATCATGAAACCAGAGCAGAATTTTTTCCTTGTATGTCAGCAGCTCTAACAACTGTACACCATGGGACCAGCATAAAACATGCTGTGAAAAGCCTAAATTAAAGAGAAATATAAAAACAATAGAGATACGTTCTAAAGCTGACATATTTAAGGAAAAATTAACTTAGCCCTGGATTTTAAAGATGTTTTAAGTTCTTAATTCATCCTGAAATTAAGGATTCAGATGAGCAGGTATCTTTAGAAGCCACACCCTTAATGCTTACAAATAAGGCCAGGCCTGGATCACGAAGTTCTCTACAGCCAAGTACAGCACTAGATCCAACGCTATGAAACCTGCCCATGAATCACAGCATTGTGCCAACACATTCTCATTTGTAGGATGAAAGTGCTCTTCTGAGATACAGATCCCACTAAATATGCTTAGATCTGGAAATGAAGCCTTAGGAAATCAGTGGGAATAAGACAAGAAAAATACATGACTTTACAGTGAACAAGAAATAATCCATCCCCTGGTCTTCTGGCCTCTTTTTCCTAGCATGCAAAATCCCAACCAAAAAGCGGCACCTGAGCAATGAACATACACCTACTACACTCTTCAGTACTATAGTTTAAAGAAAGAAGAGGCCCCGACTTATTATGTTTATATTCTTATCCCAGTATTTATTGGATTTAAATGGCCAGGTTTGGGCAGCAGTGGGGCTGCAGGGGTGGCTTCTGTGAGCAGCTGTCAGAAGCTTCCTCCAGGTCCAGCAGAGCCAATCCAAACCAGGCTCTAGCAAACATTACGGACCTTCATTTCAGTGCCAGTTTATACATTGTTTTCCCATTAAACCTCCAAGATCAAGCATCAAGAAGGAGATACATTTTAAAGAAACACTCTTATTTGTAAGAGTTGTTTTCTAATATGACACTGACGAACCAACACAGTTTACAGGAGTTATCCTGAAGGACCACCACATGAGAAAAGATATTTCTCCTTGAGGATCTGCAAGAAGAGTGATGAGGGTTGGCTCAACAGGCAGATCTTAGCTGAGAGATGACATCTCAGTAACAAATGATGAATGACTGGGTGGGCGGCAGAACGGTGAAAATATTGTGCAGAGATCTGAAGAGAGAAACATAACCTGTTTGTTGTAAGAAGGAAAGATAAAAATCACAGGTCAAACTCTAAGAAAGAACAATCATAAGGTTTTGAAGGGATACAAATCAGGCAGATTTAAGATGACATCCTGAGAGAAGGTTGTAGAAGCAGCAAGAGAGGCAAACAAGAAAAATTAGCTAGCTAGATAGATCAGATAAAAAGACAGACTGATCTTTCACTGCTCACTTGCATGTTTGTTGCAAGCAAAATGGAAGAGAACCTGATACCCCTGGGTGTGGGTATCACCCTGAATTGTCTTGTATTTGGCACTGCAGGCAATGTGATATTCCCTAGAGAGAACCTGAGATAAAACTCACTCTTAAATATTCATCTTGCGTTGCCTTTTGCACTACAAGCAAGAGCTGTTCCTAATTTTAGAAAGTTTCTCATGTATATGAATTGTCACAAATACAGATGGTTAAAAATTAAAACTTTTTCACAGCAGAATGTTAATAAATATATTCTGATAATAAAGTCACTGGTTGTATTTATAATTCAGGAACATTTTATAATGCTTTACTCCTTCACCGGCTAGCAGATATATATCTTCAATACACCTAGGAAAGACAAGTACACATGTTGAAGAAATCATCCATTTTCTTTTTAGTTTTCTCCAGAGCTCCATTGCTGAAAAGCTAGTACTGTAGGTACAACTCTACAAACTCAATGATGAATCAGCTCTAAAATTATTTTACAGAATATAAATTATTCAGTATGAATGAAATTCTGAAGTGCATCACATCATTCCTTATGCTACTGGGACATCCTGTATGTTCAGGATTTTTTCTATATGCAAAAGGTTGTCAGGCACAATGGAATTTTTATTTCATAAAAAGAAGTAATTTAACAAAGCATCAAATCTTCTGATGCACTTCTACTAGGCAGTCAAATCTTTGACCTACGATGGTCTTAAATAATGCCAGTTATTTTATATCAGGATTGTTAAGCCATTTAAGTTTTTGCATGAACTCATTCTGAACTGAAGGAGGATATAGGAGTACTATCTGTACAAGCTAAATTAATTTTTAATTCAAGATTCAACTGGAAAATAAACTAATAGGGCAATGATTACTTTTTTTTTTTTGTTTAAAGACATACTTATTTGTAGTAATTGCATTAGAACTGTAACTGCAAAGAAACTACCCGAAGAAAGTTTTGGTAAACATCTTAATAGTTCACTTTAGCTATTAGCTAGGTGAGATGAGTAAATAAATTACAAAACCAATAATATAGACCTTACAGCAGGCAAGCATAACAAATATTATGAATTATTCTGCACATCTGTATGTGTACTGATTAAGTCATGGGTAATGCAGAAGAAAGAAAAGGACCTCACTGTAGATGTTAGGCTCTTAATCAGAGGAAGAGTCTGCAGTGGCAGGAAGCATAAAATAAACTAGGCATAATAGCAGTTACTTCTCAAGAGAGTCAAAACAATCCTGGCACAAAAACTGGCTGTCAACCTACACAGAAGTATCTTCTGTACTTTGGTTACTTTTCCTTCTAATTCAAATATGCTGGGGGTTTTTTTTCATTGCATGAAATGGTAGTGGATGAATAAATAACACAAAAATTTAAAAATATGGGGCTGCCTTAAGAATGGTCTTAAAGAAAGTACTTCTTCTGAATCTTTAAAAGATCGGTACAATTCTTATAGAGATTAAATCCTTGTTTTGCTCCTGTTATTTCTCCTGTTATAAAAGCAGCACTGCTGAGCAGTGCTCTGGATTCTCACTCTGCAAAGCTTTCTGCTTGCTGTCTGTGGATCCCAAGTTTCATCATTAGTCTCTAGCTCACACACACCAGATTCTGATTACTCTCTATTAGCACCCTCCAAACGTGCTCACTTCACCTAAATGGTTCCATATATATCACTTAAATCCTGCTAAGGATCACGATGCCTGATTTTCTACTCTGCTGAATACCAGATGCTCTAAAAAAAGATACGAGGTACTTGCTCTCTCAGTGCTACCTTATTTTCAGCAAAAACCATGACAACCCCATTGCAGGCTGACATTTGGCAGCCATCTGTATACTGTATTGTATACTTCCAGAAGTCCTTAAGTCAAACCAAAATTATTCCAAATATTCCAATATACATTTTGTATGCAGTCTGCAATTATATTGGTACCATACAGACAGATCACTCTGTCTTAGCACATGTGTCACTGAATATATCCAAGGCAGCTGGAATGCCAATACAAAATCTGAAGATACAGCACAGCAGTAAAGTATGGCAAGATATATTACTTAATTGGTGCTCCTATTAATAGATTTGTTGTCTAATCACTGCCTTTAGGACGTTCTGTTTAAAAGTACACTCCTTTAATCTATACTTTTACTTCAAGAAACCCTCATAGTATTCAGAAAAGTATTTGTCAAACAAGACATTCATTGTCAATGTTACCTATAACTTGGTTTCACGGAAAATCTGATATAGAGATATTGTGATTAAAAGAGCTAGATTTTAATATATTATTTCATCTCCAGAGAATCAGAGGACTATTTGACAGATTCGAAAAACTGCAATTTCAAGCAGTATAATTATAATGCTTTTAGTAGAACCACGACAACCAAGCTCACATCACAATACAGATATAAATAAATCTAGGAACAGTCCAATCCTCAGAGTCACACGACTAAGGATTGTACCAGTCTTTGTGCACCAATACAAGGGTAAGCTGAAACCGTGAATTTCAGCAGCAGTTTCAGGCACAGACCATGTTTACAAGATGGTCTCTCAGAGTGTCTAGGATCTTAGCAGATACATAAGGGCAGCTAAATTTATTTTGAAAGGGGTATGTATACATTCAATATTTCAGACAATGATGTTTCTCTCCAAACAAAAAACGAAAAACCAAAACAATTGTAACACCAGCACAGAGCACTATCACAGCATCAGCACAAAGTGATGAGTAAGCAGATTAAAACCCACTACATCTGTGTACACAGATCTAACAAGCATCTCATGGTATCATAAGCATAATAATATTAACAGCCATAAATAGAGTATCTGTCTGGGCAATCTACAGCTCTGGTCATACAAATCGCTTTCCAATTTTCATAATCATACAAAGAAATATAACTACTGTATGTTTTCTCTTTCCCAATGACAGCAGGTCTAAACCTCACTGAAAAAGCATTTACTTATGTTTATTGTGATAAGATTAAAATAAATTTTACTAATTTTATGTACTCCTCAACAACTTATTTGCCTTAACTGATGATGAAATCTTTATACTGTAATTTTAGAAATATTTCTCATAAACATCAATATGGTATTTTTCATAATGAACATAGGCATTGTTAAATACATGAATGTATTTTAACATTTTTTTCACTGTCCAATGACATCTAATGCTGAAGCATGTTAGGTTACTAAAACTTCAACATGCTTACGATTCTTGAAAAATTATGAATCTATTGATCTCAGGCATACATAATATTATGTAACAGAAATATGTTATCTCACTGATTTTAAATCAATTCTTCAGGTTTTATATGTAAATCCTTACACCTACTGCTGAAGTATGCAACCAAAATGGCCTTCACTTGTTAGAGCATATTTTTCATTGATGGAAGGTGCTCTGAAGAAATACTCACACAAAAAAACCATACAGGACCTTAACATAAGTGTCAAAGTAAAATGAGCAGAGTAACTGGTAGGTCATTTACTAACATGGAGAAAATACATTGGAAGAATTAAACGCCACCACATGCCACATCGAAGATAAAAAGACATCAAAACGCAATGACAAGAAATAGGAAAATCCTAGCACTTTTCAGTGAATTAAAGACAATGGAGGTGACAGCCATATGGTCATTATTTACAAACATCAGCACTGAAACATGATCAGAGGAACAGTGCTAACACCAATTTTAGATGTAATCCCTTCAACTCGAATTATGGAAACTCACTATTGAAGTTCTCCATCTTTTACCAACATGAAACACTGACACAATTAACGAATAAAGCATCTACCACCTCAAATGAAAGCCATTTTTGAGTATTTCTGAAGACATATGTTTTCACATTACTCATTACGTGCTTTTCAGGGGACAGCTGCAAGGCAACTTGCTGCAAAAACCAAGAGGCAGAGAAGGCAGCAGAAAGGCATGCGAGGGAGGACAGCAACTGAGTGTAGCACATGTGAGGAGGAGAGAGCCCTGAAAGGGGAACACAGCCAGTGGGCTGCCAACCTGCCACTTCTCTACAGCATTCATCTTCCAGCTTCAGCTGACACCTGCTTTCAGCTCCCTTGCCATTCCTATAGAATGGAGTATAGAATACAACAGACTGTTCCCACTGGAAGGGACCTACAATGCTCACCTCATCCAACTGTCTGACCACTTCAGGTCTGACCAGAACCTATGACATATTACTAAGGACAATTTCCTAATGCCTCTCACTGACAGGCTTGGGCACCAGCCCCTACTCTAGGAAGCCTGTTTCAGTGTCTCACTACCCTTCTGGGTGAAGAAATGCTTCCTGATGTCTGGTCTGAGCCTCCTCTGGCACAGCTTTGAACCACTCCCAGAAGTTCTATCACTGGATACCCAAAGAGATCCTACTCAAGTTGTCCCACCCTCTTCTGACTTGTACAAGCTTCCCCCCTCATGTTTCACTCTTCCAACTTGTTTGATGCTAAAAAGATTGGTGAGGAGCAAAAAGGAGTGGCAGCCTTTGAAAAAGACACAAGCACATATGGACAGAATGAAACATTTTCAAGTGATGCTTTAGCAGTTGTAATCAAGGGGTTATTCTCATTTCCCAAGCTCATTTCCACTCATTGCAATCATAGCAATGGTATGAAATACTGTATGATAGTTGCTAACATCTCATGAAAGAATATGTACTTAATTATTAAAATAAATTCTAATATATAGTTTATAGATTTATATATCTATAAGAAAAAGTACCTAATTTAAAAACTGCTCTATTAATTTTGACTACTTAAAAAGGAGTAAAGTATCTCTGAAATACTACTATTAAGGTAACCAGAGGACATACGGGAGACAGGCACAAAGTAATTTGTAAGGCAACAGACATTTTTTAAGTTCTAATGTATAATATCAAATAGTCTCATTTTGTTATGATCATCTGGACAATGAGAGGCACGTGCTGTTCTTATTCTGCACATTCTTTCCTCTTTCTGCTGCATTACACTCGCACAGAGTCACAACTTTGGTGAACTAGCTCCTCTTGAGATTCTCAGCAGCTAAAAATCATCTGGGCTACCACTGACCAGAAGACTCTTGTAATAAATTTTCTAGGATCCTGTATAGTTCGTTTTTATATACATCACAATGGAATTTCATAATGTTGTGATTAATTGGTAATTCATTTAAATTACTTAAAACTTACAGAAGAAAGATCATGTATACCACAAAGTATTAAAGTTTATTTAATGGACATAAAATTCTCCCAAGACTGCCCCTAAACCACATAATTTTTGACTGATGTTTGCAATAGAACATTTTCACCAACAGATATTCCAAATGAAAATACGGATGCCCAACCATCTTTTTAATGTGTCCACAGTCACAGGGTATGATACAAACAGAGTGCACACACACATTAACCTCAAAAAGTTGGAAAAAACAACCATTAAGCTGACCAGTCCACACACAAGGTTTGCAGAATTCGTTTACTGAATGGCTCTTCAAGCTGCCCTGAGGGGGCTGAATGCAAGGAATCAAATGTGCAGAGGTAATAAGGAATAACTGAATGAAATGACCGAAGTTTAAACTATGGGAAGGTATTTGCAAAAATAAGTATTTCCCCAAAACAGCAGAGGCACAGAGTAACCAGGGTAACATGTTGTGCAGTTTCCATCACCTGGTATTTTCAACATCCATCTGGACAGAGAGATCTTATAACAATATACCTGATTCAGTTAAAGGCATGGCAATACAGAGCACATGACTTTTCAAAGAGCCTTGTTTTTCTCAAATTCAATGCATTCTTAATATTTTATGCTGCTGAGACATTTTTATTTAGACAAAGTTTGCATTGGGCTTGCTTTAATAAAATACATTGCACAAACTTTCACTGGATTGGAAAAAGTTAATGTTGGTTTAGATATCTTTGATAAATCAACACATTCATAAAATATGCACTCGAGAAATATCAACTTGAAACATTAATGTATGTGAAGACAGAAGTCAGCTAGCTGTTCCACAAGAGAAAAAGTAGAACTTGGTAGAAATTTGGAACATCTAAGAATTCACGTAAAAACATGAACAATAAAATAGTATCTTTGGGTGCCCATTTAGAGAGGCAAAGCAACTTTTAACCACTTAATAGGCTAAAGTAACAGTGGCACGCAGACTTTCTGAAACAACACACTGCTTGAGGGAACTGACCCCCTCACATCCCCAGCTCCTGAGCCACCCCACAGGTTCTCCTCCAGGAATTCACTGACAGGCAGTCCTCTGCTGAACTGCCTCCAGTGCTTACCTTGTAATGCTCTAAGTATCCTGAAAGCTAATTAGCACTTCCTTAAAAATCACAAATGCATATTTGCAACACACAGAAATACTTTCCCAGGAAAAATTATTCAAATATAGTGAAACTAGTACAATTCCTTCCTGAGTGGCAGAGAGGAAAAAAGCAATCAAGAACCAAAAATATTTCTAACTGTGCACTATAATAAATGCAATTTAAAGGGTCATGGAAACTTAATAAAGGCAAATGGATTTGAGTATAAACAAATAATAGCAATACAGTTATGAAAGGTTTAGAAGTAATGTTTTTCTCACAAAAATCTAAAAGTGGTCTTTATTTTTCATGTATTTTCTGAGGCTATTATCATTCTGCACTCAATCAGTGAAGAAGTGCAGTAAGAACTATTCAGCTATTCAGCACTCTTTGACTGTGTTAGATAAAATTGTGAGGTAGCCTGTTTCAGTGTTTCCAATAATGCTATTGCCAAACCTAGAACAGGGACCTGCTGTTGGTACTGCAGGAATTAGCAGCTTTACTAATTACTCCACCACTATGAATGCAAAACTATCACAAAGCAATGCCCAGAAGTCTATATGGCTTAAGCTATCCACCCTAGCAGTCTTTATCCTCTGAAGGCATCACAGCATTCATTTACTTATTTTTCAGTCGTGGCCAAAGCTCTGTACATTTCAAAGCTAAGACTGAATCCTGCGTGGATTAACTCTTCATTGCTGCTGAAGTCTAGAGAAGCAGAAGTTAGTGTATGCAGCAAAAGCAACTGCTGTTCTTCCAATTAATAATCAGAATTACAGCATGGGATACAAAAATTTATGGAATAGGGTCCACTTCCTTAAATGAAGGCTGCCTTATTTTGTCTAAGTTTTGGCTAAGTAGATCTGTAAGTGACTGTTCTAGAATAGGTATTTTAGGTCTCCTCTCTAGTCAGTGGAAGAAGCAGCACATGCAATGGAGTTGTGTGCAAAGATGGGCAGCCCATGCAAGTGAGACAACCCTCTTTTTCTATTCATCCTATTCTTGCTGCCTAAAACAAGACAGAACCTGATCCACTGAATTTCCATGCCCACTAATCCCTGATGAGCACCCAAGAAACTAACGCTGAATACACCACAGGATAGAATTCCAGGGTATGACAGCAGTGGGAATTATCTTTAATGTAATTTTTCTGAGCACTTATGTATGAGTGCATTAACATTGACAGAAAGCTTTCAGACTTAGGAGGGAAGGCCCCAGGTTGGAGTCAGGCAGTGCTGGGAGAAGAGGTAAATTTGGTTGTCATTTGGGACTTAGGAGGCTTTTAGGCAGACAGCCTCATTAATTATCTCCCTCTTCAATCTGAAGGGACACAGACACAGACATCTACAAATTCTGAGTAGAGGCTACTTTAGAAAATGGTGTTTCTTAACGTCTTCTGATGAAGACACTGCACAGCATTATACAATTTCCCTCTAAATGAAGGAAGAATACACAAAGAATATGGTATGAAATGCATTTTGGGGAAGAGCCAAGATGCTGAATCCTTTCCAAATATCCTGAAATTGTTTTTGGTTTTTCTTCAAAAGCTTTTTTACTAAAAAAATGCAATATTGTAATGAATGTATACAGTACAGAAAAACAAAGAGATCAGTAAAGAGAAAAAAAGACTAGAGGTCTTTCTTGGATAGAACTACGATATCATGCCATCATATAGAGCCATATTTAAAATTATTAAGCTGGATTCCCTATATATTAGACATCCAGCTACCTCAAACTCATACCACTGAATGTCAAAATAACAATAAAACAACTATCTATCTCTTGTTCTAACAAGGAGCTGCACTGTATTACTAGAACTATATTAGAACTATTGTATTGTACTCCTGGAACTATAAGCTATACATAGGTAATTTTGAAGTTTTATCAAAGGTAGCTCTAATTTAAACATGTCCTCTGGCAATAGTCAATCTGAAGTAAATCCCTAAAACAACCCAGACCTTGTAGGCACTTCTTTTAAACATCTGAGACTGTGCAAGTCAGCCAGAGCTACAAGCAAATTTCTATTAAAACTGCAACGTATTCAAGTAAGTGATGAAGAGTTTCTTTTGAAATTGTTCTGACTCACAGCTGACCACAAAAAATGGTCCACAAATCTCTTCCAAATCTACTCTTAGTTTTCTGTATCTTTATTTTACATTAAGTGTTCAAGGAATGTTAAATGATAGCTCCATCATATACTATCCATGCTTAGCTCATACATAAACATTCTACTGTCTCCTTCAGAAAGTATTTCCTTGTGATTCTGTTTACGCAAACAGCCCTCAGCACTATTAGTGTTACCTGCAATAAATAAAGCAGCAGAGACCAAACTTGACCAACACATGCACAAACGAAGTGTTGTACAGGCACATCACTGCCCTCCACCTGATAACAGCAGGGTTCAATGATGGATCCCACAGCTGAAACTGGAGCTGAAGTCCAGATAAACAGCACCCTCACCCCAATGAGAAAGTTGATCATGGAATACTTTTTCTCTTTTTGCCATGTGATAATTTACAACACTATGTATTGACATTAAGACAGAAAATATAGAGCAGTCACAATATTTTTTTTAAATCATGCTACAGTTCTAACACAGGTTGACTTCTCAATTCCCAACTTTAATTGTCAAAAGACTACAATGCTTTTCACTAATTGAAATCTCTACCAATTACCTAAAATATGTTAAACCAGATTGTCTTCCCTCGTTACAGATCAATGTCATCCCTGAGGAATTCATATCCTCCTAGGAGGAAGGAAGTTGTGGCTCTTTTGGCACTAAGTAATTACCCACAATTGCAGCTGGCTGAGCAACAGGTTGATTGAAAGAAACAAGATTACTACATCAACAAAATCTGTTTTCTGTTATTAAAAATATTAAATCTCTGTGAAAAAAAAAATGGAGAGTTCACCTCTTCACACTGATTAACTGGAACATAAAGTAATCAAAAAAAGGAATGAACAGACTGTCTAATCTGAAATGCACATTTGGTACCTTCCACCACAGAAATGAATAATTGCCCAAGATTCCCTGTGATCACTAGTTACCTTCAGCCTTTCAGGCACTTTTATCTAACTAGACTAAGTTTCACAACTGAGCTGGCACAACTGAGGGACAAATAGCACCTTTTATATTCTTTTTCATGACTGACTGCAACTATTCAAACTCATGAACTTAAGTACACACAGAGCCTCAGTAGACTACGGCCTATGTATCAAACTCTTCAACTAATCAGACCAGTAGAAATATTTAAATAGATTAATGTAATTTTTCCAAAATGCATTCCATAATGAAGAAATACCTGCTACAGAGTTTGGAAACTAAGTAAACCTCACAATAGTTTAACAGCACTACTGGCCTGAGAATGCAGCTGATTTCAATGTTTAAGGGAATTGGGAAGATGAAGTGAAGATGATGTCTCAGAGGGACAGACTCAATGACAATATGTGGTGCCATTCATGTTATACTTCTAACTTCAGTAACTGAATTGAGGGCCAATATTCTTGTTATACAGATAAATGTGTTGGAAATACATTCAGTATTTCTGTCAGTACAAGAAAGCAGCAACGGGAGTAATATCAAGATGCTTCCAGTTGACTATTCAGAAAGCAGTCTTTTTCCTTAGAAAAATCTACACTTACTATAATTTCTTTAATTCAACTATTAATTCTTAAGGGCCCATCAACAAGCTACCGGTATTTGTACAGCTGTAACACTTATGAAGTATAAGACAGATATGCAATTTCTCTCATCTTGTGACAAGCTCAGGTCCTTCCCATTCTGTCCCATAAAACTCTGAAAAATGACATCTTTCTTTTAATCTATCTTTACAATGATAAACATTCACAGCGTGATTTGTTGCAAGTAGGATGCCTGCATTTTGTTTGAAAATCAAATTGGCTCTGAGGAATTTTCCTCTTGGCACTACTAGGGTTTATGAGATTTAAATAATATAAAGCAGTCTTGTACAACATACTGAAGTCAAATCTGAGCACTGTCTCAGTGTATTAGAGATAGTAAGAAGGCTAAAGAAAAACCATGGTATATTTAGTTAGTTGGAGAGACTGAATTACATACATTCATACATTTGTTGAATGTGTCAACAACCAGCAGTAGGTCCCAGCAGTATGTACAATCTTCCTTTAGATACCTGAGTTAACAGAAGTAGACACTGAGAATGTTTACTTGAAGAGTCAGTGACTGGCTTGATATTTTAGAAAAACTCATGGATGCTTTTCCTTATGGATTATATTTGAATAAGCTTCTCCATCAAATTATAACGCAATTTTCACTTCTATCATGACCTCTACTATATTTTCCGATTAAACTGTATTTTATGTACTGGAATGTATGTCATTTGTATTATCTTTCATGCTAACAAAATTTTATAATGACATAAAGTTCTGTAAAGTCTGTCCCACGTTCATTACAAAGTTTACCAAAATAAGCAGCAATGAATGGTTAAGGCTCGAGAAGTATATTGAGCTAAAAGCCTGCCCTATGGTTTCCTGCTCTGAAAATGCTGCTGAGACAACTCTCATGTCAGACAAATGCCTTAGGTGTGTCCCATAATTGGAGAAACATAACAACAGTGGACATAAGGAATAATCCCATTTAAATGTCACACAGCTAAAACTATGAGCCAGTTATGAAGAAAAGGCAGCCCATAACAGTGGACCTTCCAAATACAGGCCAGACACCTGTATTAACCTGTATTAACCAGCATGCAGGTCTGGGAGGCCTGGGATTCTCCAGGATCAGGGCACCACACTGGCTCTAGGAGGGTTTATCCCACCCACTGCCCCGACAGCATCACTTGAACTTCTCACAAACAGCCTAAGGCAGCTGATTCTTGCTCTAGGGATGGCCACCCCGAGCTGCCAACACACTGTGTTTATACCAGTCTGTTAGTGTGACTGTTTTAAAACAACAACTCTTCTGTTTACCTAAGATACCACTTCAAGCTTTAGGATCCCCTTAGCTCCTAGGCTGCCAGCCCTGGGAGTTGTAAGACATACCAGCCTGGATAGAGATAAACGAGTAGTTCTTAAAGGGACCTGCAGACATGGCCATCTTAATTAATTTGAAGGTGTTTATCCGGGGAATTTTATCTTTTCCATGGTTTTCTTTCCTGCTGGTTTCACACTTAATACTGGCTATCAGGCATGTCAATACCAAACAGGAACTCAAGTCACATTCGCTACTTGTTATAAAAGAGCAATCCACACTCCCGTATATTCACATACAGCATTAGCAGGATCATTTTTGAAACAAAGCTTCATGTATTTTTCATATTCAAATCAAATATTATTTTCAGTATTTTAGTACAGATTTCACCATACAGATTTTAAAGTATATCTTACATGAAATAAAGCTTAAAAATCTTGGTAACTCCAATCAGGAATACAGTCTCAGAAGTAAAAGAAAAAAAATTAGAAGTAAATTACACTATATAAATATTTTATTTAAGGGAAGACTGGAATACAAAATACCATCAACATTCCACTCATGCTCAGAGTTCATACAATTTGACTGCAAAGACTTCACTGGACTGGAATAACCACAAGATATTTGACTCATTTCACTGATTCTCTTTATATTCCTATAATTTTTTATTTTTACTATAACTCTGAGAAAATTACACTATAGTACCACTTCGCCCTTCCTTCAATTGCTTAATCTTAAAACTCTGAGATACCAAAGGACATCTCATCTGCCCTAAAGCTGCCAATGCAGCAGCACTCAAATCTACAGATTTCCATGGCTTACTTGTAATCCTTTCAGGGATGCCTTAGACCTGAGTGAAATTCAGCTTCAGCTTAAGGTACCTAAATTTTTGAGACCACTGAAAATGAAAGGATTTGATTCAGTTACCAAAACACAGTGATTTACAACTATCCAAGATGTTGGATAGCCCATCCAGTCTCCAGCTGTCACTCTGGAAGGGGACCAGTGTCCCACAGGCCCTGTGTCATACCTGTACCTGTCAGATTCAATGATGTCTCTGATTCCATGAGACATCTAAAACGGCACTGGATCATATTCAGACAATAGAACCAATCCCACCTAAGGTATCTTACCAACAGAGATAATGAAGCCAGGGAAATAGCCCAGCTCACAGAAGTGGACATACAGCTGAATTTCTCCCAATTCCACAGATGGCATTAACTGCACCTCCGTTAACTCTAATGAAAGCATAGAGTTCATCTTGCATGTAAACACAGGTGCCTTAGTAAAGAACTAACTGCACCCAAATGCTACACCAAGCAAGAAGAGTGTCATCCCAAACAAGTCACTGGGCAAGGCAGAATAGGAATGTGTCAATGTGTCATCCTGACTTTGCAGACTGCCCCAGCATCTCAAAGTATTATATCAGGCAGGTATAAACATGCCTTGTGGCATGTAAAACTTAATGATTTGCCAGTTCAAATCTGAGAGAACAGTGATAAAGGAGTATAGCTACTCCAGCTAGAGACAAGCAGAGTCTGGACAGCCCATACTGTGTAGGCAGACACTGCCTGGCAACAAATTCAGCAGGAAATGACCACTTTAAATGTACTATATTGGAGGAATTTACAGCAATTGTCTCAAGTAGCATGATTAACCATTTCATGAAAACAATGGTCTTTTAGTTACCTCTGAGTTGTCAATTATTAAAAACATTTTAACAATTAGAGTTTCTTCCCAATTTGTTTTAATTCCTTACTGATTCATAAAATATCACGTTTTTGGTGGTATATATCTATTTGAGAAGGAATATGTCTTTCTGGCGTTACTATTTAAGCCTGATTTCTACTCAAGGCTTCAAAATTATCTCATCTAGAAAGTCCTCATAATCAAGCTGGAGCTTTTGATTAGTAACATTTACTTTGGGATATTAATATCTATAGACAAATTCCCACTCAGTTTCCTAACATTTCAATTAATCTTCAAATATATTCCAGAGCAGTTCTTCTAAGCACACTTCTGTAAAGCAGCAGCGTGTCCCTGAGAGCATGATGATTTCAGTTCATTTTCCATTCTAAAAAAAACATTAGAGAACTACATCCTCTTTGTACATGAGATAACTTTGGATGGCACTTCAGCTCCAATCCTTAGATGGGAACCATTAAATTCAGAAATTCCTTATCTCCTTCTGGGACTAGAAACTCTAGCTATATTCAGCATTAAGATGAACTCTTCCCTGTTACGTCTATTTCCTTCCAGTGCTCTGAGATATGTTTCATATGCCCAGAAAAAGCAATTTTAATAAAGTCTTCACAGTCTTTGTAATAGAAGTAGCAAATACATACATTCCCTGTTCAGCTTGCTGAGAAAAGAACTTTACTTTACCTTTGCACTACAAAGAAACACCACACCATTTTCTTCTAACGAAAAACATTCCTTTGGCAGCAGAGCATTCTCCAGGCCAACTTAACGCCTCAGAATAGCCGCATTACCATTCCTTGGTCTCCTAGATACTCAAAATTCATGAAATTTTAATAGGATTGTGGTAGCAAAAAACCCGAGTTATCTACTTGCAATGGCTTTTACTGTTCTTGAAAGAGAGAAGTCAACCACTCCAGGCACAAGCAACAGGGGACAGTCAGACTTCAAGTGGACTGGGAAATATCCCCGTCAACTGTCACACAGAACATTTACACAGGTAGGAAATACCTCTTCATGCATTTTTAAATCATCAATCATGATGCACTGTGCTGTATTTTTTTTTTTCTAGTCTATTACTTGACTTAAAATTTATTATTACAGGTCTGTTTTAATATACTCAAAGACAGATTGGCAAATCTATGCAAGACTTGTAAAATATGCTTGCCCTTAATTTTAAGCACTATTTAATTTTAGCAACACACTGCAAGTGAAATGAAACTTTCTCCCCATCCCTTCCCCAAGAAACTGGCAAGTTCATAGCGCTACAGGAAAGAACCCCAAATATATTTACAGTTCAAAATTAAACTTTTTAATAATCCCTTTTCTCATCATAATAACAGGTTTCTTGTTAACTAAAGAACCAATACTCCTTGGTAAAATTTATTTCAATTTAACATTTTTTTGTCTAAAGCTTTTACAGCAGTGTATTCAATTATTTGACCATTTTTAGGGCTTCATGTTCTATGTTTCGGGAACTGGCATAAAGATGTTACTGAAAGCTTCAATTCTCAGTCTACTCAGGATACCCCAGCAATTCACTTCAAATTAGAAAATCTCCTTGGAGCGTGACTTTGTATCCAAAGTGACTACAGTGATCGATAATTACACTGAGAAGGATTTATGGACACCACACCCATCTGTAGCCAGGACAAAACCACCCAAGCATCTGCTGAGCTCTCTCAGTACTTTTCTGGATTTTTCCCAACATACAGCACAGGTATCTGAGAAGCGCATACCTCCCACTAAACATCCTGGGACCTGTTTGGATACAGAGTTGTCAGACAGATATAAATTAAGTACTCATGCCATGCTGAGTCTTCCAGACACTTTACAAATAATATTACCCAGGCTATAGACAGTACACAGCATCATACAATTAAATATCTAGAAACACAACCACAGAAAGGGTTTATTTTTTCAATTTTGTTATTTGAAATTATTTAAAAACCATTTGTTACAAACTTTATCATGTAAAGAAAAGTGGATTTTTTTTTTTCAGAAATCTGTGTTTTTGGGATGACTTTTAATTGCTGCTTTAATTGCTGTAAGATATCAAACATTGGATTCCATTTGACTCCTTATGAATCACCTGATCAAACCAAAAATGGACAGAAGGTATGTTCAGAACTGAACAGTAAACCTACTTTCAACACATTAATAACATATATGGACAACTCTCTGGCCATCAGCAGCATTATATCTTAGAAAGATTAGCTGAAGCTTCTGAAAAGCAAAACTTTCCTATCACCGTTACCCATTACTCATTAAAAATGTCCAGAACAAGGCACAGATGCATCCTGCCTAAGGAAATTATAACCTAAATTATAGCAAAAGTAAAACCACATTTGAATGTGAGCATGTAAAGGAAGAAGGGAGAAAATTAGGAAACTAGGAGAGAGATTGTACGTGCTTTGCTTCTTAAACCACTCTTTTGAATTTCAGTAGTTCTGAATAATTTATTAAATAACAGAGAATAATGGAGGCTTTAAGGGGTGAGCAGCAAACATGACAGCTTAGGGAAATAGGGTGGAAAGAATCACCTGAAGTACACTTAAGAGCAAAGCAGAAAAATGTCATGACTGTAGGATGGAAGTTGTTTTATTGGGAATGGAGAGGGAAAACATGTGGGAAGTATGAGGAGCATAGTATCACAATGTGGAGCTGTACAAACCTGGCAGCAGAAGAAAAGAAATTCAAAAGGATTGGACATTTTCAGCATCTTAATATACACCAACTAACTAAATATAATAGGGTCAACAAACTTCCTCTGGCCCCAAGACCAGCTGTCACATACAACTCACATCTCTTTGCCTAAACTAAATACGGCAAATGTCAAGCTTTTGCTCAACTCTGAATCATGCCCAGGATCTCTCCAGGAGAACTCCAGTTGTCCTGCCCCAAAATCGTATCAGAAAATATCCTACAAACTTAACAATGTGAGCAAAGGTGCCAGTCCTTGTGTTTTAGTACTATCCCATTTCATTTAACCCTATAGATACGGGTTTTGTGTACTAAAAGAAGACAGGGCAGAGGATTACAGAACTTACACTCTTTGATTCCCTCACCACTTTTCTTCATCCTACTCAGGCTCCCTAGCAGAGGGCCATTCCAGTTTTCTTTCAAGTGACGCAGCTTCGGATCCTTCCATCCAAGCCTCACAACTCTGCCAGTACAACAAGCAAACACAATCCAGTGCACAATGGTGGCCATTAAGTGTTACGTTTTCTGTCTGTTCCACAAAATCCCAAAAGTACACTCAAACTATATTAATTCAGTCAGACAATAGAGCTTGTGTTAATATTTATGTACTAGTTCAGGGAAATAACCCCATCTCTATGTTCCTCTGCAATATCGATGAGGGTCTTCTGAATTACAAAATGATCAGGATCATTTCACATCACACAATGACAATGCAAATATGGATATTCAGAGTGAGCTATCAGGTGTTTTCCAGCATCTGACTGCTCCCAGTGAAATGAACAACTGAACCCCATGTTTTTCAGAAATCACAACAGACTGAAAGAACAGCAGATTTGAAGATACCACTCAACATTCAAAACAGATGCAGTCTGAACTGCCATTGATCATCAACTTGCTTAGTCATTTCCAGCCGAGAGAAGAAACAATATCATTTTTCCAATCTGATTTTTTTCCACCAATCTTATAATCTTATATAAAAACATATAAAGCACAATGCAATGGAGAGTCAGCTTGATTTATTCGTTGCTAGGTATGTAGTACTTAGAGAAAATCAAAGTCAAACCTTGTTTTTTCATTAAATGTCCTGCAGAGTTACTTATGTCCACAGGGTGACTACAGTATATAATTATTTTATTTTATGGGTTTTTAATGCACTCCTTAATTTTACAACTGTCTGTTTGTTTTACTATTTTTTGGAAAGGGTAAAAAGATACAACCCATTATTTTCCAGAACACCTCACTAAAGCCTGTCTTCAACTGCTGGAATAACCTCCCAGGGACATGGTAATTCCCATCACTGGATGTTTTCAGTAGATGATTTATCACAGTGCTAGGTAATCTCATACAGGCTCCCTTTCCCACAGAAAGCTAAACCAGGTAATCTTCCAAGGTGTCGTCTAACTTGGGCTGCTCTATGACTCTCTAACCCCTCTTTAAAATAAAAGTTGCTTTTTCATAAATCCTTGCAAATCAGCCATGATGTAGTTAACCGCATTTTGTCCTTTCCTGGTTCTTTAAAGTAAAAGGACTAAACACTCTAATTGCTTCCCATAAAATTAATACATTTTCATTTCTCATCCTTGCCAAGTAAAATATTCTGACAACATTATAATTAATTTCTGTTAGCAGTTAGTTACATAAACACAGTTGGTCCCGTAGTACTTCATCCTCCACTAAATACCACATGAAAGGATAGGCTGCTGTCCAAAAAGCCTTACCCATTAAGCTAGTTACCCAAAGTGAAGTGCATCTGAATGTGTCATATTAATAATCTGGAGCTTCATACAGATCTAGATAGCTGTACCTAATCAGAAATTACACATTTAAGGAAATTATGCCCTTGTGCAGCTTCCTTTGCATCACAATCAATAGTGTTAACTCTGGTCCTACTGCTATTTCAGAAGCAAACTACCTCTCCAGTTGTTTTCAGCATAATCAGTTTTTAAACCATACCTAAGTTATGCTACTTCTCTGCCACTATTCATTTTCTTTGCAGTCTACCATGAAGAATCTTATCAAAGGCTTTGTGAAAATCCTAGAACATTATGTCTGACAGGTAACCTTTATGTACATTACCTACCCTTTTTCAAAGAACTCTGACAGACTGAGAAAGAACACTCTTCCTTAAAGAAATTCTGACACTTTTCCCCATCACACTACACAAACATGCTTCTCAGTCTTTAATTAAAATCTTCATCTTACCCAAAATTCTCAAGAAAACTCCTAGACTGTAACTTACTATTTCCTGTAAGGAAACAGTATCACAGTATTGATCCTACAGTCTTCTTTGACAATTACTGGCTGGAAATAGAGTGTGCTCTGCCAGTTTTCCATTTTCATAAGTGGTTTGATTCAGATTATTCAAAATGTGCATAATGCTCTAAATATATGTGACACTTCATAGATATGTAGTAACGGGTCAAGTCTGTCCTGTGAAATTTAAAACCTATTAAATAAGGCTATTTAGAGAAACGTTATCCAGATCTAATTCATTTCTGCTTTATTTCATATGGGTATTTCTACAGAGAGAAATAATATTTGATTCAGTCAGATGTTTTATGAAATAATTTTGATTTTCAGTTTAGAGAAACACAAAGTGAAACAAGTGATTCACAACTAGAAAGCTGTATTATACATGTATACATGTGTGTATAACTAGATACCGTGTGTGTAAATATATATATACACACAGACATAGTTATTCCATCGATACAAGCTTCCATAAAATGAAAGGCTGATAATTACTTTCTGAAGGATTAGGGAATTAATTAAAATTAAAAGGAACTACTGTGTTGCAAATGAGATCATCCACATTAAAATACACTCTCAAAGTTGTTTGTTCAGTACAGTATCATGGTAGTTTTCACATGTGGAATTCAAATACCAGGCTTAAAACTGGGATTGATTCCTTCTTAAAAAACACAAAGCTCATGCTCAGACCTTATTTTGACAAGTTCTTTATGACCTAAGGGACACGCTGCACTTAGAGGTAGCATTCCAGCATTTTTTTTTGGTTGGTTGGTGGCTTTTTTGCCTCCCTGGTGTCTCTCTGGCCTACTGACATAAGAGAAAGTGGCTTGGAGCATAGGCAAAATGCCTCTGCAGGTCCTGGCAGATTAGGAAACAGTGGCCTGCTCTCGCAGTCATTCTTGGAAATGCTAGCTGGGGGAAAATGAGCTGAAGCAGCACAGAAGAGAAACAAGCTGGCAGTTTTACCTCCAAGCAAACTAAACTATATGTGACTCCTGGGGAGGAACTGCTTAGGAGCAGAGAGCTACAATATCTGCATAGTTATGCCAAGGTGCCACTGCTCTCTGGAAGCAGACCCTACACTTTTCGCTGCTGACTGACCACTGAACCACCCCAGTTTTTACCATCTGCTGTGCTACCTTTATCCAGAACTGATTTGCTGTGGGGGTTTTGTGAGCTGTTTGGCTGACGATCGTTTCTCCATTTTTTATGATGTTTTGTAGCCTCTCATTATTTCCAGGAAAATAATGGGGGGAAATGAAAATAAAAAAACAAAAATAAATGGCTTAAGAAACATTAAGCATAGGAAAACCAGCAACAGTTGACCATGTGGAGCACACACACTGACAGATAACTCCTGTGTTAGACTGCAGAACTGAATGCCTGCATGAGTTGGTTAAGTTCTGGTGACAGAGCTTGGACTAAGAAGGGCACTGAAAAGCAGGTGGAAGTATTACCTATTTATCTATTTGGGTTATTTTCATAATACTAATTTTCATGAGTCATCACTGCTCTCAGAATTCTAGAACTAATGTGTTTGTGGAATACAGTAAACATGTATTTGAGTAGAAAAATCATTTAAAATCAATACTTCATCTATGTTAGTCCAATGCTATAGGTTTTCTTCTTCTTTATTCTGAAATTTGGTGTTTTAAAACACATGAATGAGGATACCTTAGAAGAATATAACCATAAAAACAAACTAATTCACAGGTATATTTTTGTCCTTACAAAGTAAATTGTCCTTACAAATGTGTTCCAAAAATGGTGCTATTCACTGCTTTTTACCATAAACCAAGTCACACTTTTAGATTAAGCTAGAATTAAAGGCAACACTACTAAGCACACTTCTGGCTAGCACAAAGGGCCATTAAAGATAATAACAGATGACATCAAGAAACCCAGAGCTAATGAGTTCCTTTTTTTTTCTTGCAGCCTTTGTTTATAAAAAAATATTAACACAGTAAGGTAGTCTTAAAACATGAAAGATCTTGGAATAGTTTTGGGTTAAATACTACTTAGATCAATCAGTTTTTAGTTCTCACACTGGCTGATTATAATAGAATTTATACTAATTTCATAGAGGTACAACATGGCACAAAACTCAAGCAAACAATCCTGAATAAGCTGTACTTGCTTCACGTAAGGCAGATCCCTTGCTGCAGCATGGAACAGGAACTGTGTATCAGTTGGATTCTAGTTAGGATGAACGTCCTTGCACTTCTTCAGCTGTCAGGAGAGCCTCTGCAATTGGGGCTAGCAACACAGCAAGAGGAAAGATGAGAAGATGAAGGCAAGGAGACAGTGGCAGAAGTTTTTTGGGAAAAAAAAAAGGATCAGGAGACATCAGTGTCAGTGACTTGGAAAACTAGCTGAGATAATGCTAATACTGCTAGTAAGTATATTTGAAAACTGAAGAGTTTTGAAAATTTCAAAAGACTGAAAAGGCTAAAATATTACCAAGATTCAACAGAAGAAAAGGAAATAATAAGAAGTTAAAACAAAATTATAAATTTTTGGTAGAAATTAATAAAGCATCTCTAAACATTAGGAAGATACCAAACAACTGCTAACTCAGACTTACTACAAATCATGGCATATCTGCTTTTGCAACAAACAAATTTCTAAAGACCTCTGAACCAAGTATCATTAGCAAAATACACTCTTATTAAAACTGTAGATAATTTTCTCAATTGGTAAAACCCAAGGAGCAGTTTAACAAAACTGAATTTAGAACAATGCATAAAAAATGAGACAAAACCCACACAAAGAGCTAGGAATTAGGTTTTTTTAACTCTGTAAGGGTTTTGTCAATAATATACCCAGATTTTAGAATGAAATTGCATGCACATCCAGAACATTCAGGCAGCCCATCGAGCTTAAGTACCACACTTAAATTTGAAAGAAGACTGTAGAGTAGGAAAATAAAACTTAAAAAGATATACTTTCAAATTTTGTCCTTTTTTCTGAATTCCTTATAATTTAAGCTCAGAATAGTAATTTTCCACTATTTCAGTGGACTTAGCAATGATCTAATGGGAATTTTTCAGGCTGAAGACCAAACAGAGCTTGAGTAGTACAGTTTGTAAAAAATAAAACTGACATTTGACTTATTCAAAATGCAATTATCTTTCAGACTACCAAGAATTTACCACCTTAATAAAAGCTCAGGTTAAGGAGCTCATATTTATAAGTGTCATTGAGATAATTGCATTTGACTTTCTTTGCTAGCTGGAAGAACTTTCAGTAGCAATTTTATTATCTGACCTAAATGTATAAGTGATAAGCAAAACATGACTTGGCAAGTGACAGTTCAAACACTTCCTGCAGCCCATCATGCCTTAAGAGACATAATACGTTTTAAAAATAAAACTTTAGAGATGAAATGCTGGCCTGCTTCCTGCAAGGAAGAACTCCAGGGTAAAGAAGTCAAGAGACTGTCAGGGGAAAAATAAAACAAAACTGAATATGAAGAGTCTTATGTCAAACAGGAACAGGCACCCAGTTGGCAAAAACAATCACTAGAGATGCATTAGTTTTGATACAAAACTGTTTTTCAAGCTGGTGCACTGGATTAACATTTAGCATTGCTGAACCTGGACACAGACTGGTGGCGTCAAATACTTAGAATTCAACAGCACTGATCTCATTCTAAGCAGAAAATTGTATGCTGGAGGATAGCAGAGATCCTACAAAGCAGACATCCTCAACATACAGTCTGCAAACTGAGGGGCTCACTTCTGCAGCATGGTTTATTATCTGAGCAGGAAAAACCAGCTGCAGCCACTCAGTGCTTGGGCTCTTGCTAAAGCTTACACCATTCCCTTCCTGCACCCATTCACCTTTATTAGTATGTGAGTCCCAAATGGCAGTGTTAGAGGCAGTAAGGTTTTACTTGATCTGAAGACTTGCAGTAGCCCACAAGTAAGGAACACTGTCTTTGGAGTGCACACAGTCTTGCACAAATCTCTTGGAATTTAATCTCCAAGATGCTGGCCCAGAATGGCGTAACAATTTCTGTCTTCTCATTTCACTCAATTTTGTGATACTTATGAAGTCCCAAACTCAGATGTGAACATTTCTGCATACTCTTGTTAAAAAGAAACAACTTACCATACTGCAATAGCAGGATTTTATTAGTAGGTGTCCCATTTTAATCTGCTTATTCTTTAAGCAAGTATGTTGTCTGTAAATCTTCCATACTTCCTTATTATTCCAAAAGGTTAATGTTCTGCATGTCTTTTTCTTACTGCTTGTTCTTGGTTCCACAACAACAGCGAATCAATGTAACATTGTATGTAGCCTTGCTCCCATGGGAAGAGAAAGCAGTATATACCCTACAAGAACCGTGATAATCAGATGGCCGTTAGCTGATATAAACACACTAATGAAAACGTTTTTCTACTTAAGCAAAAAAGCAAGTCACTTGCAGGTTCCATTTCAAGCTGTAAAAAAAGAAAATTGCAAAATAATATGGTAACACAACCAACAAAGCTGCTGAAGATTAGAAGAAATTACAGTGCAGGAAATCAAGTGCTAACAAACAAATACATTTCAAAGGAGGCTGCTAGCTGAATCCAGACTACTGGACTGAAATGGATGAGCTGTGTTGGGCTGACTACCAATGCTGCTCTACCACTGCCCTCCTCAGCTGGACAGGGGAGAGAAAATGCAGCAAAACGCTCCTAGGTTGAGATAAGGGAAGGGAGGGATAACTCACTAGGTTACTGTCACCAGTAAAAGAAACTTAACTTGGGGAAATTAACTGAGTTTATTACCAACTAAATCAGAGCAAATCTTAAAACCATCTTTCCCCTCCTACTTTCCCCCCCCCCCTCCCCTTCTCCCAGTCTTAATTTATATGGAGGAATCCATTCAGTGCTGGTATCAGTGAGCAGCTGCAGTGGGAGCCCCAGGTTGGGCTCTGGGAGCCCAAAGCAAGAGGCCGGGAATCGCTGACCCTCTGCCCAAAAAAGGGCCTGGGGACCTGGGACAGGGGGACTGGGACACACATAGACACGGCAGGAATTGAGGGTTACAGACTTTACTGTTTTTAGAATGTAGGAGGATAAAAGTCCAGGGGGTCCTTTGTTCAGGGGCCCTCCTTAGAGGCACCAGCATGAGCTGTATATTTTTTATTTTGTTCCTGGACCAAGATTAGATTATTTTAAGGATCAGTTCATCTGAGCCTCTGCTGTGGGAAATCTGAGGCTGAGCCTCAGGGAGCCTGGTGTGACTGTGTGAGTGTGGGGCTGTAGCTGTGAAAGGGCTCAGTCCCAGCTCAGGTGTGTGAGTGGGACTGACAGAGTGGCTCCTAGAGGGACAGACAGGGAAGTTCTTTTAACACTTTATTACAGATTCTCTCCATTGAACCCCATCACAGGTGCCAGGCACTGAGGTTGGCTCATCACATATTGACTCTGGGCAGTTCTTCCTATTCAGGGGAAGGACTCCTCACACATTTCCCCTGTTCCAGCATAGGGTCCCCTCCCATGAGAGACATTCGTCCATGAACTTTCGTAAAGTGAATTCTTCCCACAGGCTCCAGTTCTTATAAACTGCTCCAGCATGGGTTCCTTCCATCTTGTAGTGTCCAATGCTTTACACTACAATACACATGTAACCACTTTCTTGCTTCTGTAACCTTACTGAAACCCTGGTTTTGTCCTTATACTTTCCAGCTACAAAATCTTTTGTAGTCTTTTTATGGTTGCAAACAGCCATATGAGGATCCCTCCTTCCCTATTTCTCAACTTTCTCACCTGTTCTCTCTTTTTCTTTTGTAATTTATTCCAGCCACATGCTGTATTTTTTTACTTCCTTTATGCTTGTACTCTTCCTTTCCAGTTATTTCCAGTTATTAGTTTGTCTCTTATCTCTCTCACATTGTCTCCTGCATTATCCTACCCTTTAATAGCTGTTTAATGGTAACTCAGGCAATGACCAATCAAGAGGTTTGAGGTTTTGTATATTTTTGTATATTTTTGTATACTTTTTCTTTAAAATAGTGTTCATTCACACATTTCAATTCACATGGACTTACTTGCTCTTCAGGGAATTCATTTAACTAAGTTCTGGTGCCTCAGACACATGCTGATTTCCTCTCCTCAAAGATTTTCGTTTCCTAAAAAGCAAACTAATAATATTCAGCCCAGCCTTCCCCCTTCTTTTTCCTACTCTCCTTCCAATCCATTATTAGTTTTCTTTGCTGTAACCCTGTGAATTAATAACTTGAATGTATCAGTGTGTGTTTAACCTGAAAAAACACAGGATGCTGGTTTTAAAAAGTGCATTTGATAAGTATGAAAGTTGTTACCATTACCTCATGTCTGAAAATATATGCAAGAAGAATGATGAAAAGAATGAATAAGATACATGTTTTTTGACATTTGTTGAAATCAGAATAGCATGTGTGGGTATACAAAAGATAGAATAAAATCAGAAGGGGAGGAAGCATCTTGCTATTTAAACACAAAGAAATGCCTAGAAGAAGATAACAGTGTTATTGTAAGATGTACATTAAGAGCAACTGGATTATTCTGCAAAACAAAGAACAGTGCAGTCTAAATCCTGTTGTTAGGGCAGGAAGGCCTTCCTATCCAGGCTAGGACGCACTGACTATTGATAGGTACACTTGCAGAGATAATCAAGAAAAACTTCTAAATACATTAACTGGAAGAAAGGATGGAGAAACCATGGGTTCAATATTTAACTGGAAAATATGAAAGGTTATCAAAGCAAACAAACCTATTAGAGAAGGCACTGGAAAGCACACTCAGGGATATCTCCACAGGGAAGAGATCAACTGAAATGAAACTTTGAATGAGTAGATAATATGGACAGTGACACTTGGGTAGGAGGCATCTCCAGGACAGACTCCAAGGCTTGATGATGGCATTTACAGGCAACAGTGTTTTGGAGTAATCAGTTTCCTGATAAACAACAAATTATAAAAACATTAATACATACTACCACCATATGCTGACACAGCACCTAACACCTAGAGCTTGTGATCCTAGTGAAACAATGGCATCACATGACATGGACAATTCAGGAAAGGCAAAGAACAAGATTTATGAAAAAGAACAATAAAGTAAATGTTAATAAGAACTTCCAGGTGCAAGATCCTCACTATAGGGCAGAAAAAGACATAATTACTTATTATGCATGTGTACATGTACCGTAAGTAGGAGATACTACGACTCTTTTTCCTCTCTCTCTCCACAATGTAACTTAAGCAGCAGGCTTCTACACATTCAGCTCCTGAGAAGAAAGTACTAGAGGGCTTTGAGTGAGAAACCATGGAATAGATAGCACCCAGAAAAGACAGTCAGTGGGCATGGATTATTCAACTACTTCAAATGAAGCAACACCAACAACCAAAGAAATTATGTATTTCAGCCTCTAAAGAAAACTTCTTTGTAGCGGTGGTTCGAGCCCAGAGAGTTACGTACCCTCTGAGGAATTTTTGGGGGCCTAGAAAGTGAGGCCTCTCTGAAGGTAGAGTTAGGTTTGGCCTTGGAAAGGGAGTCGAACGCCCCCCTCCCATCCCTCAGTTAACAATGGTATCTTGTGTTTCACTCTCTGCTCCCTTACTCCTTCCCATTAGGCCCTGACACTCTGACCCTTCCCTGTTCCTCCTCTGTACCGTTATGAGATAAGTTGAAACCCTCAGAATAAAAACCCTCAGTCTTTTTGCCCCTGAGCCCAAGTAGAGCAGACCCTTGTGTCTTGTGTCTGATTTGGGCTCCGGGCAAGGGAACACTCTCTCTCTCAGCAGCTCTCTGGCTCTTGGGACAGTGGCCACCATCCCAGGGAAGCCTGGCTCGCAGCGAGGGGAAAAGAAGTCCCTAGCTGAAGTTGACTTAACAAAAAGGAAACTTTTAGAACAAGCCGCCAAGCCGCCGGCCGTCCCTGTGGTCAGCTGTCTGGCCCTCGTAACCGGCCACACTTCTTTACTAGCAGTAATTATTCCTCAAACATGTCTTTCCAGGTTTTCTCAAAAAGGCACATGCTGCATCATCCCTCAGTCTGATGTTCGTGCAATTTACTAACACCACAGGGTTACTTCTAAAGTTCCACGCTGAAATAATAGACTTGAACATGAGTTATTCCTCAATTCAGACACACAAGAACAATCTCAAAAGTTAACTTTCAACATCAATACCCATATTTTCTAATGACTGGTTGCTTGTAGAGTTGTCATAGCCAAAAGATATCCCTTTAGGAATGAACACAAATGGACATCAAAGACTCGACTTTTTCCCCCTGAAGTTGTCAGGTATTTTTCTTAGTGATAGCAATAATGTTATGATAGCTGAGATTAGCTGGCACCTGAAAACTCTACTTTAAAGGTCTCCAATAAATTGTTACTGTAAAATGGTACTATTTTTCTTTCAGAATAACTCTTACAGTAAGATCATTATCTTGGCAGTACTGAGACTTGCCTCTGGACCAAACATCTCTTCCCAGACCACGTACCTCAGGCTATAAGCATTTAAATCATGAGAGATGGGGAAGTCATAGAATTCAGAGGTCACAAGCTTACAGTCTTTACCCTATTTAGCATTCAAATGAGGAACTAAATTCCTGAGGGCCTTTTGTCAGCCAGATGAAAAAGCACCCTAAGGACTATTATAGGCATCAGAGATGTCTCACAGGTTGTGAGAAAGTTTTACCTTAATTCACTCACTTATTCAATGGAAAGAAATGGACAGTGAGTTGCTATCTGGACTGAAAGCTCCTAGGACAAACAGGGGGCCACACAGAAATATGTAATGATTGAAATTGTACCCTCCAATATTGAACTAACGAACAAAAGGTTAAAAAAGTATCCGAAACTTCATGTCTTGGCAAGAGATCAGCTCAAAACACTTCAGTCTTTCAAAATCTAAAATCACTTTAATACCAATAGCAGCATCATGCACAAAGTGAAGCTGAAGGCAGAAGCAATACAATGCAGTTACCCTCAGCAGTTTCAGAGTTAAAAGAACTTGCTTTTACTAAGCAGTATTGTGTTACTTAGCAAAATACAAACCATAAGAGAAGAATTTTCCAACATAGGGATAGGATTACACTATTAATACTATTTTCGTTAAGCTTTGGGAAAGGTTTTGATGTTGTCCTCTGTCTCTACCTGTTGGCAGAGATCCCAGAAGACACCCATGCAATAGAATTAGGAGTCAAGAATGTATTTTTAGACTCCACTGAAAAAATGTGTCATTTTTAATCAAGCAACAAAAAGAAAAAACTTGCCCCAAATCCCTAATTTACTTCCTCTCATTCACACATTCATGAAACCTTTATGTTAGAGCTCGGGAAAGCAACATAACACTCTCAAAGCAAAAATTCACAATATTCAAATACAGTTCAAATTATTTTCCCCGGCCAAATGTATTGTGGATTAGCAAAGTATGACACTTAAAAAGTACAGATTAAATTGACCTGATGCTATTCTTATTTTAAAAAGAACAAACACTTCTATTAAATACTGCAATGTCGAAAATAAAAAACAGTTCATATATTCAAATTCAAACAGAAAACTAGTTTTAGCATAGCAGGAAATCACTCTTAACAGTGTGACTGAAATTTAGTGTTTTGCTCTGCATTGCCCTTTTTTTTAAATATATGGTACTGTATAATTCTGTTCCCAGAGTATGTTCAGCCTGAACAGAATCCCCTCACAAAGCTGCTGGTTATGAAAAGAGCTACTTGGAACAGCAGTTGAGTATATATCAGACATTCAACTTTGGCACCCACAGTTAATTTCTGGCACAGTCTTTCTTCAAGCAAAACCCCACATAGGCTGCCAAAATGTCCAATCATAACCTTCCTCCTTACTGCATTGAAGAGACATCTAACAAGTTTCACATAACACATATTTAATAGCAAGGTTTTCACTGATTTTCTTCCTCAGGAATTTTTGTGTCATGTTTTAGAAAAGGTCAATTTTTTCTGCATTAGTTTTACCCAAAAGCTTCGGATTTTCTTATCTGTGCCTTCTGTTCTGAGCTAAGCAACATCTGAACTCATTATTTTTGTTTGACATTTATTATCTTCTTAAATACTGTCCTACTTAATTCCTCCACTACTAGACTCTGATAGAACTAAGCACTTTCTATGGTATAAAAAGAATATCAAACAATTTTGAAGTAGTTCCTTACCATAAAATGTCAGTGAGGGGATAGCCCCCAAAACCCATCTCCAGAAGCTTCTGACATTTTAGTAGTTTTTATTTAACCCAAGTAAAGAAAATGAAGCTACTAAAAAAAAAATTTCAGTTATATTTTTCTACCTTGTTTAAATGAAGATTGACAGTGTAGAGCAATGTGAACAATATCTAAGGATAAAGAGAGAAACTGAAATTAAATCTAGGGGAAGATGCTCACAGGGACAAAAAACAAACCTGTTTGAAGACTCAGTATTAGGTTTCAACAAAAATGCCTGAATTTGACATGAATAAATCCATTCATCTGCGACTGCAGCTGAAAGAAGGGCTCTATAAAGAAGCCAAACCTCAAACTGGGGGAGTTTGGAAGTTAAATAAAAAAATCATGAAACTCACATGCTGCAGCAAACAACAACCCGAAGTACAATACACCCGTTAGTACATCCCAGGAAGATCCACTTTTATGGGGCTGAAGACAATAATACTTAAATAAAATACACAAATCCCTAGTAATTTGGAACAGTCCTCAAGAGAGTTGGAGAGCTGAGTTAAGACTCAAGAAACAATTGCAGGATGTTCAAATGCAGGAGAAAGATTAACACAATAAATTGAACAGACGCACTCTAAGAAAAAGATAACAACTAAGCTGTGTGTCCCACAAGACAAATGGAAAGATACAAAAGCGCCTTGGGGTAGTGAACAGTGTAACAAAATCCTATCCCAAAATCCTGGTTTTCTTGAGAAACTGAAGCACAGGTGAGAGTAGCAAAATCCTCCAAAAAGTGGGCTGCCCCGTACAACCAGGGGCAATCAGGCCATGGTGCTCACCCTGGACTCACCTGCCCCACAAACAAGATGCAAGCAGCACATAACTACACACCAATGCAAACAACTGGCAGACAAACATTTCACCTCCAATTTCAGTTAGGTCACACATTTTGTGCCTCTGACAGCTACAATAGAGTCTGCTGAAGGGATAATAACCTTATCATATCTTACATGGCATTGTATCTTTTCCTAATTTTCACTTCACTTTTTCATTTTAAACCAGTGTATAGACCTGAATTACCCTTTACTGAGTAATACCACAAGTGCTAAAGCTGCCCAGAAAAACCTTCCAATAAATAAATTGTAACACAGCCTCCCAATGTCTTACCGAATGAGTATATATATTTTTAAATCAGATATTTATTAAGATGGAAACTTAATCCAAACTTAAATGACCCAATTCAAGTCATTCCAATTGTTGTCTTTTACCATGAAAGCCAGCAAGATGCAAAATCCAACACTACAGCAAAACAATTTACCTCAGAATTGTCAGTCAAGACTAATTTTTAAATCCACTACTTCATGCAATCTTTTTACTATTTGTTCTTCAAAGTTGTTTTTATCCTCTCCAAACATTTTGTTTCAGTTTATGGATAGCACAGCAACGAGTTTACAAAACACAGGACAGTTGGCTGCAAATTGGTGCTCACATCACTGTGAGGGCTGCTGCTCTCTAATCTCCTGCAGACTCCACAATTGAACATTTTCTCAACATAATATTGGCACATCTGAACTCTCTTCTGTGCAATTCCATAAGGCTGAATAAAATGTCCACCATCTCATCTTTGGCCTGAGAACTTAGTGAGTTGTAGCTGATATAAATAAAAGTACAAATTCAGAGCTCCTAACACTAGTGCCCTCCATTCCAAAGTTTGACAACTACTATGAAAAGAAAGAACTCCATATCTAAAATTTCAATCTGTTCCATCTTACAATCCTACTTTTAAAATAAAAATCGTAAGTGAACTATTAACAGGCTAACCACAGTGTTCCAAAACGATTGCGACATGGAAGATCTCAGTTGCTGTTTAGTATAAAATTGGGACAATCACTGCAAAATAGATTGTTGTGTTTAATTACTGGATAATTTAATACATTTATATGGATGGCAGACACCTACAGTGTCCCTCTGAACACACAAAATACAACAGTATCAAAACTATGTAATTCTTAACAAAAGTTTTTCAGAATGAGTTGAATTTCATTTTTTTTCTTGAATAAACCAACAGCATAGTCAAATGCTCATTACACTACTTTTATCCACCCATTTAAACTGAATAAAAATTAAAATATTTCAGAAGTCTTCAGTAAATGTTCAATATTTTGCGCTTCATCAGTTGCTAAAACTAAAGTAACAGAATATTTTTCACCTGTTAAAGCAGTATTTTCTTCAATTTCTTCTCCATATCTGTGTCTCTATTGCTATTCCCTTTATCACATCCCCTATAATCTTCCCATTATTTTGTTCTCCTTTTAATATCTTTCCTCCATTTTCTCTTCCCTTTCCCCCATTCTTCCTCCTGACTCCTTTTTCACCATTAAAAAAGCCCCAACCTTCAAATAAAGGGTGTAAGAAGGGACAGAGTTGAAATGCAAGAACCATAAAGTTGCAGGCAAAAGTTTATAGGAGCTTCTTGATTATTTTCTATTTGTTTCCAATTCAGAACATCTTATATGTTTGCATGGATGCAGAATCCCATCAAGTTCCTGCTTTGTGTCAAAACCAAGCTGCTCCGTTTTCACTTTATGCTGAAAATATCTCCTCTACTTCCACCACAAGTAGCACTTGGATAGCTTACAGTAGAAACATTCCTTTAAAAAAGCATTATATCAAAATATTTTTAGTAAAAACTTAGTCCTCTCTTCCCCTTTGCATCTGACACATCATTCCAGATTATTCATACACTTTGCAGCAGCAAGAGTCTTTTCACACTGAACAGATGGTCTGTGTGTTCTAACAAGCTGGTACTGCATGAACATCTTCTTGTCATGCACAACTCAACATAAACTACTGTATATCCAGGTTACCTCACCGTTTAGTCTTCAGACAAAGAAGCGTAACAAAACAGGCTACATGAACACCTGTTTTCCCACATTCACCGCTGACCTCAGATCCCTTTGACACTGATGAGTAAAAGCCTTCTTTACAGACTTATGCACAAACCTGATCTGTTGGTGTTTTACACTAAACCTTTTGCAGCAAGTAAAGAACAAACAAACTCATGTAACAGCAGCAACAGCATCTGGACAACCCCTAAGAAATCAAACAGAATCAGGGCATTCGGCAATATTGCATTTAAAAAGACAGAATGATCTTGTTAAACAGGAGTCTAGGATCAGAAAAAGGAGTCCATGAAATGAAAGAATTGAGTTTGGTGTATCACCCAAAATAGTAATAAATTTATATAATTCATTTATGTACCTGGTTCTATAAGTATGAGGAGGATGTTATTTCAAATTTTACCATGGGCTAAATCCTACTACTTTGCATACAAGTATCAGTGAAATAATTGCAAATCTGTATCTGTGCAAAAGCTAAAGATACTAGAGAGACCTAGGGAGACACCAGGATAATAAGCATCATTTACCAAAACTAACTCTCCATTTTCTTGCTGAACAGCTATCTGAAGACAGGAATGAGAAAGGTCTCCTGGACTTTATTTTACCAGTCCTTAATTCGCCCTTCAAACAACAAAACCAGAGACAGAAAGTCACTTAAATTTGGTGCTGCTCCTTTCATGAGAACTGGAGAAAAATCCATTTTAGTTAAAATGGGAAAGTCAGGGAACCAGCTTCATAGGTGCAACAAATTGGTATAATCTGAAGTATTCAGGAAGAACAAAGTCTCACTCTTTCCCCAGGTAGAGCTCACACTCTGACCTCAGAGCAACCCCTGACAACACCAAAAACTTCTTTCCATAATCTCAAGAAAGACAAAATGCAACAAACAAATTTGCTTAGAAATATTTAGAAAAATCAGCAACATGAGCCTACATTAGCAGAAACACACAGATAAAAAATTTTCTCTGTGAGAGGTAAGTTAACTCAATTTTTCAATACCATAAAATAATTTTAAAACATATACACACAGTCCCTGATTTCATGGCAAGTTCTCTAACTCCAAGTATTTGAAACAGAGCTTTGAAACATACACTTAAATCCCAGGGAACATTAAACTAGGGGATTTGTTTTCTTTCTTCAGAGCTCAAACCTCTTAGGAAAACTGTTTTCCTTGATTTGCAGTGCTGCTCTTTGGAAGTTGACTGATTATGAGCCAGGGGCTTTGATCCCTACTGTGGCTTTTGCTGAAGACACACCTGCTTTTACCAGTTAGCAAAGCTAATATAGAACAAATAGACTTTTTTTTTTTCCAGATCCAAAGCAGAGCAAAAAGAGGAATACAGGTTTTAATAAATCCAGACTAGCACACAGTATTACTTATTCTAATAGTTACACTATTAGAAATAGCCAGAATTCAAAGTATTTTATGAATCAAAAGCTTTTGACTCTTTTTACATCTGTCACTGTAACCTTTATAACAAGAGACAGATGCTAGAATGTCTGATGAGCACTTCAGCAGGTGCAGAGAAATTCCAAAACAGCACTGACCTGCCCTGTGTCTTTCAGCCATCGCATCATACTAACCCAAGAAAAATAAACAGGAATGCCCAGTGCAAGCAGAGCCTTTGAAGTTTTTAAGATGTCTTGGTTAGATCACATGCAGCCATATATGACCATCAAAACTTCATACCATCTTAATAAAGTGTGGATGATCTTCCATATTGCCAGTTAGCATTATTAAAAGTTTCACTTGATAATTTTTTCAGTATTCAAACTAAAAAATTCCCTTTCAACAGCAAAGGTTGTGAAATCAGGAACAGGCATACATTAATTCAGGAGGGGTTTTTTGGGGGGATGGGGGAGTTGGAGGTTTTTAATCTGCTGAAAGTCTTAAATAATTCTGCTAGTTTTTATTAGTTTCAGCCTTTTTTAGGAGAAGGAAATAGCTGTACTCATTTCCAGCAGGATTCTAATTAAAATATGACAGGATTTATAGAGGACTGTAATAACCATGATTATTTTTGCCTGCAAATTTAAAAATAGTAATTTTGTACTAGAAGTAATAAGAATAATACACATTTCTTATGAAGCTCTTTTCACATCAAGATCTCAAAGATTAGAATGAAATTCAGCACCAGTCTGTATCTTACAGATGGGAGCTTTAGGATGTATTTGTTGAAGGTATGTAGCCAAAACTCCATGTAGCATGCACATCAGATCTTTACACGAGTATTAAGGTTTTCCATTTTTCCGGTCAGACTGCATAATCTTATTTGTTTATACAGCAAAAGATTAAACTGCAGCATCAGTAAAGTTCCATACCTTACACACTTGATTTTGAAAAGTTTCTGCTTCCTTGCTTATTCTAATATAGTGCACTAATACACACCCAAGGACTGAAAAATGCAAGATGAAGAAAAGATGAATGCACACCTTCACAACGCATAGAGGGATCCACCTGCAAACCAGATTTCTTTTCTTCTACTGTGTAGGCTTTCTTAACACCTCAAATCCTTGATGAAAACACTCTTCCTATTATTTATTCTCGAAAGATTTTAAAGAAAATTGTATATTCTAAGATCAGCTGTGACAATACCAAATTTTCCTCCATTCAGCAGCTTGTTGGAGAAAAGAGATTTACACTGAAAAAGTTAAAAACAGCTTGTTTTTGAACTGAGATTCCAATCAACTGAGGTGACCCTGACAATCCAGAACACAACTGTTTCATACAAGCAGCACGCATAGCCTATGGTACAGCTACAAGGCACAGAAAGGTGTAATATATTCCCATTTTAGTAAACCTTGGAGAGGAACAATTAAACAGCAGCTATGTTTATGCCTTCTAAAGTAAGGCCCAAGACATCTCATACTTTGAGCTTGAAACCTGTGTCCTTGTGCCATGGAGGAACATGGCACAGCTTTGGTGGGTTAGGCAGATGTTTAACCTTTAGTAGAAGACTTATGCACAGGTCACTGCTGATTATATCAGATTTTATAGGCTACTAAACAGCCCAGCATGCTCCAGCAAACCTCGTTGTCAGTATATATTGCCTGCATATTGCCTAAATGAGAAAAGTATACATCCAATGAAGAAGAATTTGATGTATCTGTTGGACCAGAAGGTGCCAGGATATGAAGCTCAATTTTGGCATGTGGAGCCCAATCATGCCACCTCCTGGTTAGGAATGGCCACTCTATTCTACACGTTACACAGGGTTCAGTGCTTAGGAAGTTAACATTTAACTGGAATTTTCTACTAAGCTGTCCAGGTATTCTGCCTTCTCTTGGCACTAACTGCAAATATTAACAATTTTCCATATTCCTGAATTTTAAAATGCCTACTTAAAGGTACAGAGGAAGAGAGATGGACAGTTACAGCAGTTGCACCCTGAATGTATACACCAAAGAGAGTAAACATGACATAAATGTACTAAAAGAATTCTTAGGACAAGAAAAAAAATATTCTTCTCCTTCAAGGAAAACATTCACGTTGCCAAAAAAGCAGCACTTTGTTGATGAGGCTCGGGCATCCAGACAAGCCTCAGTAAATGCCTCTGACCTTCCCTTAAACAGTTGGTACTAAATTCTGCTACTTGCACTGAATTGCACCTTTAGCAGCTCCACCAATTCAAACAGCACTATTTAAAGAGCAAAGCACCTTTTATTTTAAACCAGGGTATCAGAATCCAACCTTCAATTACTGCACTCATATTGTTCCCTCTTTGCAAAACAATTTACTGCTTTTCAAAGTACGTTTTCTAAGATCACAGATCAAATGATCCTAAGCTGCTTCAGATATCTGAAAGAAAATTTTATTATTTTTACTTTTTAAAATCACATCTATAATTTCTTTTTTCTCTCCTCTGAAGCAAGCCTGTCTTTTATGACTAAAAAGCTGGGATCAATATAAACATAACAGCTGCTTTGTTACACTCATTCTAACATTTTTTAATATTTTGCTTTCCATAAATCTGGTTAACACTTGGGATTCATCTGCATTACATTCTGCAATGCAAAAGCATGTCCTACTGGCTATACCAGTCAATAGATCATATTTGGATTACAAGGACTGCCTCATAGCCCACTAATGCAACAGAAAAATTCCCATTAACTTTAGACAGCTTTGAACCACGGCTGTAATGCCTAGCACATCACTACTTTATAGAAATCTTAAGTATCTTGTATTCATCTAGAGCTTGCACTTTTTATTGAAAACGCTCCAAATGATCAATACAAATCTAGTTTCTAATGAAACCAGGGTACCTAAAATACATGCTCTGAATATTAGCATGTTTTCTGAGTCAATCTACCAGGAATTTACAGTGCATTTCTTGAGACAGCAAAGCAAACAATGATTAATACCAACCACTTTGTGAATACAGATTTCTTCTCGCCTGATGTAAACATCAGGAAAAAAAGGAAACATTAAGCAGAATAGTGATCATTCCAGGATTAATATCAGTGTTTAAATTTACATTAACATTTTACATTAATCTTATTTTAGTCTGAAGGTTTGTTGAGACAAGTGAACACATAAATTTGCAAGCATATTTTCAATGAAAAAAATTATAAAAATTATAAAGTATCAGAGGCCTGGTAATATCCTTGATCAACAGCCTTTCACATCTAGGGCTAAGGATATGATTATCATATCCTATATTTCCAAGACAAATAATTTTCATAGAGCAACCTTATTGTCATCCTAGGTTTTTAACAGAAATACACACTCATGAACTAAAGTTGCAGTCCTATATGAAAAGAAAATCAATCTTCAATAGCCCAAAAAAACTTCAAACCCACATACGCCAGTATATTATCTGAAATCCTGAATATGACAGTTTTCTACTACCTAGAACTACTACTGCAGGCTTGTATGAAAGACAGTACTCACTGTATCGAAATACTAATGCTCACTATGTGCAAAGGCTAATCTTTTGAATAATCATGCCCCATCCTACAAGAAGCCTGTATGGAAATGATAGCTGAGCTATATGAATCTAATATAGCTCCTACAAGAAGCCTGTATGGAAATGATAGCTGAGCTATATGAATCTAATTTACACAACTTGGAGGTTTAACAAACTCATGCTATGCCACATGGAATGATCTAGGGACTTAAGTCAAGATTAAAGTTAAAGGCCTGATTCTCATTGCCTTCAGAATGCCAGTTGAAATTCCGAGGTCAATTGCACTGTCATTATAGAGAGAGAAATTAGCTACCTCATTACCCAAGTAATGCTGATATTTCCATGGGGAGAGATGCTCTTACTTTGGCCAGCTCTTCCCAATAGGTCTTGTTCCTTTATGTTTATATAACAAAACACAGAGCTGGCTTTAAGAATACACTACACAAGATATTCCAAAGCTGCACACATATAAATAAACACACACATACAGAATTTGCTTGACCCCAAAAGGATATAGACAATTAGCTGACCCTTTAGCATACTAAACAGAATGCTGATATAAAAACAGTTCTGAACTACCAAACAGTTCCAGCTGGTTTTATCTTTCTACATCATCCACACCTTCACAGGTAAAGTCACACCTTTTTATATTCATAATCACAGACATCTTACACAACGCAATAAATATTTACATACATGCAAAAGTGACACATATAAGGAGCTGGTAGCTTCCATGGTAGGGAGGGGATCAGCACTAGAATAGGGAGGCTCTCAGTTCTCCCTGGTGCTCTAGAGTGTGCTGCAGTATAAGCACAAGCTGAGTACAAAAGGTACTGCTTAAGAACATGCTCTTCCCTTTCAAAATTTTTACCTGACCAAGCATTACCTGACCTCACACATTTATCTCCTGACCAGAAGCAGAACAATCTTACCTGAGAAAATAACTACTGGTAACCAGTTTACAATTAAATAGTTTAAAATTATGCATGAAACAGGGACACTCTTCCAGCTCTTATAACAGCCTAGAACACAAAATACTTACTTGATACAGAAAAGCCCTTTCCAATAGACAGAGATTAGCCTACTGTTTAGAGTTCAACTACCTATTACAATTAAAAGGTATTTAATTTTCACTACTGAATGGATTATATTCTCAGAATAACTATGTACAATGAATTTTGCAAAAGTCTGAAAAAACTTAGGCTGAGGCAAATATCACCAGCCACTCATGAGTTCTTCTAGTAGATGACTTACCAATGACTTTTCCATTTCTAATAGTGCAGTCATGCAGGATCTACTTCTACACGAAACAGGTTATGAGCCATGGGGAATTCAAGTATCTTCTGATTAAGGCACTCAATTAGCCATTTAGAGACTAGGTTCATTGTCAGAATTCACCAGAGATTCCCTCAGTGATTTTTAAAGAAATTGGCTTTTGTCTCCATACCTTGTATCTAAGCAGCACTAGTACCTTTCTTCTCACCTTTCTTTCTGTTATTTGGTAAGTATGCAAATACTCTGCCAAAGGAAATGTCCCTTTTCTGGGGGTTTCACCAGACCTAGGTAAGGACTAAAGTAAGTGACTTCTAGTCACCCCTTAGTGGTGAGAAATAAATAGCTACTGATTCAAGTATGCATATGACACAGGTCAACCTGAAGGACACAGACATACATACTGAAAACATAAGTAATTTTTTGGTTTTAGTATTGGTTAAGTACACCAAAACACACAAACAAAAAAAAACCATGCAACAGAATCAAACAAAGAAAAAAAATCATTGGGGAAAAATGGGCTTTCGTATCTTTACAAGTAAATCCACAGTCACAAATCAGAAACATTTTTCTGGAATACTTATCATTTGTGTGCCCTTCTGCGGTTTCACACAGCAACACAACAGCTCTCAACCTCAGGTTTCAGCAGCCAACATGAAACAACACCGCACTTTCAAGTCAGAGTGAGTGCTGGAGGCTCTGAGCTCCAAAGTAAATCTACACTTACGCACTTTATGCAAAATGTGCTGGCAATAAAAACTGCTTGGGACACCATAAAAATAACACCTGGCTGGAATCGTTATGGATGTAGCTGACTGCACTTTTCATTCTAAAGAACAGAAATCCAGAGTCTGGAAACAATGTTCATCATGGATATATTCTAGGAATTATTCACTACTACAGAGATCCTTGCACCAAGATCCCATTTTCTTCTGGCACCCCAAAAAACCCAAAACAATCTGCCCATTCTACAAACTTCCTTTCCATTTATACCCAGCAGCAACCAGTGCATTAATTTTAATTTTCTCAAGTAGTAACACTCTTACCTTGGTAAAGTGTTTTAACAGTCATCATATGTTAGACTCTGAAACAAATCTCTAGAAAGCTTGACAGATGGTGTTTTGAAGGATAATGCCAGGTACCTGGTGTGAATCTGACATTAGCATTCTCTCAGACAACTCACCTTCACCTTTTAAAAAATCCAGTGAAATAATGCATAGTCCTACTTATGCTAAAAAGGAATATTTATTTATTCACTCTCACAGTTTCCCAAATTCAACTTCTGCATGAATTTGATGCCTAGGAAAACATTTTTTTCCTTTTTCTTTTTTTTTACTTTTCTTTGGCTACTTTAGGTTTTATCCTTCCTACATTTTCTTCCTTTTCCAGACACACACACATACACTCTCAGTGGATACTTCCCCCCCTCTGGGAAAAGATCGAACTGCAAGGTGCAAATGATATATTCCTCTAAGAATAAGGACTTTGTTTATTGTATGATTTTCAGAAAAACAACTGTAAAAAGCAGCATGGCTGCCTCTTTAGTAGCAAGGCAGCTATGACACAAGGGTACTAAAAGGGTCAGTATTCATACTGAAATTCAGTATGAATTCCAAAGCACTCCAACAAAACCTGGACTCGATATCTTCATTTACAATCAATAGAACATACATTAAGGAAAGACAATATAAAAACTGCTGACAGAGGAAAAACACTTACTGCTTAGCATGGTAAGTCTGAATTAGTTATGATTTTCTTTAAGTCATAAACAGAACTTGGGAAATTATTTGTCACGTCCTAATGTGAGTTTACTTGAATATGTGACTCTCAAGGGCCCGTCCATACATTTCTTTGCTTTTGTCCCATTTAAGAGCTTGACAGGTTGTCTTGATTTATGCATCATTCTTTACTACTTCTTTTCAGCATTACATTCCAAGTTTAACAGGGTTTTAAAAAAGACTATTATAAATCAAAGAAAAAAACATGTATAAGAGGAACTTCATGGATTACACTTCAGCAGAAGTTGAAATTCCGTACCACGAGGTCTTCACTCAACCACTATACTGGACAGTTATTAAAAGAGAGACTATATGATAAACTTCTTAAAGAACTGAGGTCTTTTAAAAGCTGAGGTCCAACTAAACCTCTAGTTCAACTAAAGCAAGGCAAGCAGGGAGAATTACGCTGAGTAACATAATGTTACAACCAGTGTATTCTGATCCCCGCACAAAACCAACAGGAAATCATCATGTCCTGGATGAAACTGTCATGAAATTGATAAGGCATATCCAAACAATGTCTGACATCGCGCAGCCGACTAAAACAGCGCCGCATTAAGGCATAACAGTATTACCATATAAACCTTATTACTTCCGCGTGGAAAACACGATATAACGAGTGTAATGAGATGCCAGCATCTGTCTTTGTGTAAGTGAGCCCGGGAAGCGGGGGAGCGCTTCCCGCAGCGGCGAAGCAGCCGCGGCAGAGCGGGCGC